>JAUZNJ010045968.1:5628-60510 GCA_034780135.1 Jordanella pulchra | reverse complement strand
CAGCTGGTTGGAAGAAAGATTGTATTGTATTGATGGTTTTTACGGAGATTTCATTCTAAATATGATCTTTGGTTTAAGGTGTGTGTGTGGGGGGGTGCGTGCGTGTGAATTAAGTTGTCTATTTTTAGATATGTAAAAAATCTTTACCAAGTATATCAAGAAATCTGTCCAGTACTTTTTTGCTGTAAAGCAACAGAAGGATTGAGCATATATGGGATCAGTCAAGTAATAATACGGTTTCTAAAGACCTTTCTTGAATAGATTTTTTTTCTTTTCTGTAGGTTATTATTATGAGATTCCATCTATTGGGGCCATTCGGCTAAATACTCAGGTAAACTCAGTCATGAGAACGTATTTCACGGTTTGTGTCATTGTGTGATCTCCTAATATGTTGCTTATATTTCCCCCTAGTGGTAGAACAATTGTCTTGCAGGTTGCAAAAATCTTTTTCTTATTATTTTGGCAGGAGTACTTGGATGTTTTGGGTCGTCCAATGGTTAAAGCTGACAGCAGGTCCAAGAGGAGAAGCAAGGCTAGGCAAGTTCAGTGGACAAACGTCTACCTGGATGCACTGGTATGTTCTGTCAGGAAGTTTGAAGCAACCACAAGAGCAAATAAGATTACTGTTGCATTTAAAACTGGTGCAAGAATAGTTTTATCATGTCATGTGAACAGTTTTGAGAAGTCTTGTACAGTTATTTAACGTCATGTTATCTTGTATTTGAGCAACAACGGATGAACTTAATTTCCAAGTTTTGCTGTTTTTGTTGTGTTAATGCTTTTAGATTAATTTTACTGCAGATAAGCAAAGACAGGAAAGCTGACATATTAAAGAGGAAGTTTGGATTTGGTCAGAAACTGACCATTTAAAACACCATATCGACTTTTCATAGCTTAAAAATATTTTAAAAAGAACTCTACAATTTAATCAGTTTTCTGATCAAAACTGCAAGTAGTGCTCTGCAGGTTTTTATTATGCCAAATCTGTACATGGCTTTGCTTCATCTAGCAAAATACCATTTGACATTATTTCATTTAAATACACCAAATCTAAATATTGATTGATGCCTAAATTAAATGTTTCTAAACTTAAATGAACACAATCCTGATGTGGACTTAAATCTTAAACTTATTACCTACATACCGTGTGACATAACACGTTTTCTAGCCATTTCTTTACTGTTTAATTTGTATTTCTAATGTTGAAAGTCTTCTTGGGTGTTTTTATTATAGCACGGCTGGTACAGGAAATAGTTTCACTATCGCACTCTTCATTTCAGGAGTCCAATGCTCCTATTTCCATATAAGGTATTAGACTGACAGTGGTGACAAGTAATTTTAAAGTGTGGTTTGCATTAGCATTTAGTCTCCTTCACCATTTGATTACTGAATTCATTTCAATTTAACTAAGATTTTTTTAGAGATGAAGTTAAAGGAGAGTTTTAATTAGATCTAAGTTGTCTGTTGTTTCCCATCCAATCGAAAATAATTTGGGCTACTTTTCAAAGAACAATTGACCAAAAAAAATGTTTTTTGTCAAAAACACTAGTAGGTGGTGGTTTCACCAAAAAATGACCAAGGCCTGAATGCAGATGCATCAAACACCTTCTAGATTTGTATCTGTGAAGTTCCAGGAAAGCCCTGTACCAGTTTCTATCCAGGAATTTTGGTTTTGGTGTTTGGGGTTTAGGTGGTTTAAACTGTTGAACCCAGTATGTTATTTGTATGTAATGTGTATCTTCCAGGAGCTTGGTCTTGTAATCACCGGAACTATGCCCGTCTTCAACAAGACCGAGACAGGCTCAAAGGTATCCACTAAAAACATTTTTAATAAAACTAACCCACCCCCACAAACACACGCAGACAAACCAGATCATTTCCATTTTATCACCTTAAAGACTATTTTGAAAACAACTAAAGGTTGTTGTGCATGTGGTATAATTTATATGTAATCTTAAATAAATTCAAGATTTTTAAAACAAAGATTAACACATTTTCTTTTTGTCTTTGGTAGCATGGATTTTCACCATGATATTTTCAAAAGGAATGAAATGTAGAACTCTTACTAGGGTATAATTAGTAAGAATTAATAATGCAGATTATCTCATTCTGGCATCTTTTATATGCCATCTTCTTCTGACTGTATTTTTCCGTTTGTGGATAAAAGGTTTGTGGTTTGATAAAATATGATGCATGCTAAATTATAAAACCTTTAAAAGATAAACACTTAACAGGAATACTTGCTTTTATCTTCTTTCTTCTTGTGGGTTTGGCTTGTTTCCTCTATTGATGCAGACGTCCCCCAAAGCTCTCCACAAAAAGAGAATGTAGGATGTCAAAGAGCAGCATTTAAAGAATAGATCAATCATGCAGATCAGAGTGAGAAATGATCCGGTAGCTTAAATGCTTCAAGATGAGTCTACATGTCTACCTCAGAGGACTCGAAGCCTACCTCCAGTGCGACTAAAAGCAAGTCTGGAAATGCCTTCTTTGTGACTCACTGCAGCACATGAAGCTTTTGGGAATGAAACTGTCCAGATTTCTATTGCAACCATTTCCTTGAAATCCTTCAGAATCCACCGAGGGAATTGACTCATCCAGGAAGAGCAACAGAACTCATAAGAGAGCCTCACAGTTACTCTTTCTGCAGCTGACATCCTCTCTGTTTTTTCCTATGGTTTGCTCTCAGAACTCACAAAACCAGCTCATCCTGGGAGTTATGGCTATTGATGTCTCCCTGGAAGATATCAAGAGACTTACTCCTCGTTTCACAGTAAGAACTCACAGGTCACACTAATGTGCATATACTTGTCTGTGCCTTTGATTCTTTATACAGATGTTTTGTCATTAATTGTGTTGCTTTTTTCCCAGTTTGGTCCAAATGGCTACTACTTTGCTATTGATCCAAATGGCTATGTGTTGCTCCACCCTAATCTTCAGCCACTGGTAGGAAAATAGACCTTTTCCAGCAAACAATCAATGCCCAAATGCAAAGTTTAACAAGAAGAAAGACTTAATATTGAATATATTGCCAACACTGACCACTAAAAGAAGTGAACAAGTGTTAATTAAAATAAGTGGTAATTTTTTTTTAAAAATCTTTATAAAGATGTAACAACTGCATGTGCATTTATATTTGCCCAACCTGGATAAGTATAGTGTATAACCTATGGTTTACTTCTACATGATACATTTTATCACATGAATGTGTTTTGGTCTGAACCATTTCATTGTTCTGTGGTTGGATACTTGGGTCCGTTGTTGCATTGAACGGGTTCTCTTCCTTGATTGTCATCTTTTTGCTCATCAACATGTCCCTACCACTTCCATGTTTCTATGTGCTAATTGTACATTTAGGGGGATGTAGCTTAGCTTTCCTGAATCCGTTCAGATTTCTTCTTCTCCTCTTGTTTCTCTTGAGATCATTTGATAGACCTTTTAATTCTTTGTTGTTGTTTTCTATCCTCTGCTTTCAAGTATTATATTCATTTGCTTCTTAAGTTGCTCCTCTAACATTAAAGAAATGTGCTTTCCTTCGATTTATTGCCTAAATTGATTGCAGGTGATTATACTCCTGATGTTTTCGCGCTTTAAAACTTCAAAACACAAAAACCTGCTTTTATCATCAGATCAGCACCTGGTGTTTTTTTTTCTTGATCTTTACACATGACCAACTAGTTGTCAGACATTTTGTTTCTTTTTTTCACAGACTGCTAAGTTTGATGAGCCTGTAACACTCGACTTTCTGGATGCAGAATTGGAGAACGACATCAAAGTGGAGGTTTGCAGCATAGATGTCTTGTCTAAATGATGCACAAGCTCAAATCGAATACTGGTGTCATAATTTTATTAATTTTTTTTTTCTTTAATGTTTTTTTTAAACAGATAAGACGCAAAATGATAGATGGAGAAACAGGGAATTACAGTATATTGACATTGGTGAAATCTCAAGATGAGGTAATTTTTTTTAACCATTAAGTTTATACATTCTGCTCCTGGACGTCTGATTAACTGACTGTAATGTCATCCTTTAAGCGCTACATTGACCAAGGTCAGAGGACCTACACCTTTGCTCCTGTGAATGGAACAGACTACAGGTGAAATTTAAGTCAACTACTTGCTTTCTCATAAACTTGTATAACACTTTGAAATGTATAAACTCTCATCGGATCAATCCAAAACTTCCACTATAAAATCCTACATGGCTTTTAACTTAATTGGTGCATTAAAGAAAAAAAGATTCTCAGATGTGTTCAAAATATTTAGACTCTTTTAGGTGCAGCATATAACTACCTCTACATTAAAATTGAAATATTTTTGGGTGATTTAAAACTATTGTTACCCAGCAAACCCCATCACATCACAATAGACTGAAGTATACTTAAACATCTTCTTCAACTTAATTTGGAGACAAACTAAACTTCAAAATGTGCTTTTGTCTGGAGAAAATAGGAACCTTCTTTTCCTTAGTCCAGCTAATACACTTCTGGTCTCAAAGATGTAAGGAATGTGTTATACGTCTGTCTAGAGTGACATTTGAAGCTCCAGCTGCATACTGTACCACGCCTTGTAATTCTTTCTCAAACTCTCAAATATTTTCACTCCTTGTGTGGCTTACCCTACTTGTGGAGGGTAGTGACCTGGATCAGGTCAGCTGTCTCCTCCATGATTCTGTGAGCCATAACAAACAATTTCTGTATAATGTTTGAATTGGTTTTAAGTGATATTTGGTTTTATGGAGGAAACCCATTTTGGGTCGTCATTAGTTAAAACCCTAAATGTTAAGTTAACGGAAATAAAATGATTGAAAAAAAACATTACATTAATGAATTCACATAAGAAATTCCCTTTTGGAATTAGAATGAGTTCAGTTTGCTGAATATATACAGTTTTATTAACTACCTTTAGTCTAATAGTGTTGGATAGCAGTTTATTTTTAATTTCAGTATGACTGCATTCCCAGTGGTCCCACTATGTAGTTTGACCAGTTCTGATCTTTTGTCACAACCAATCAGTATCTACTCACAAAGCCCTCAAAGGATGGGTAAAAGTCAGGTCATTGTCTAACCCTGTAAATATACATTACATCAACATTTATTTTTTTGGTTTGGTTAGTAAGATATTTTTGAATTAAATAGAATTTCCTTCTTCAGTCCTCTTTAGGCCAAGGCTCAGGCTCAGTTAGCCAGTCCTAGAGATGAGTGCAGAATGCTTCAGTATTTCACTGCTCCTTTTCCTACTGAGTGCCTCTGACGTGTTGATTGTAACTGATGGTACACTGTCACTATAGTGGTCAAATAAAGGTTCATCACATGCTTCATCAACACTTATTAACATTTCTTCATCTGTTGAATCTCCTAAGAGGATTTCTTGGCCCAATCATAGCTGTTCAACAGGGACATTTTATTTTGATTTCGTTTCCTCCTAAACATCTACCAACATATTGTACGTTATTACACCCATCTTCAATTATCCATGTCATATAAGCCTATAATATGTGAAACACATGAAATTCAACTATTTCTGTTTGTTTTGGATTTAAAAAATGTGCAGAGAAATAAAGAATTGCTCCCATTCTTAATGAGAGTTCACAGAAGTTAACTCAAAAACAGTTACTTTGTACACAGATAGCTTATAAAAGAAACTTTAGCTTTGCAGTATTTACTAATTGAGGGAATTGGATACTTTCCTGAACTAAAGGTGGCGTTACACATTTCTTTTCTTTGCAGCCTGGCGCTGGTCCTACCAAACTACAGCATGAAATACATCCGTGCAACAATAGGCGACACCATTACCCAGGCAAAATGTAAGTTAACCTCATATCACAGATAAAATACTGTTGTAGGTCTTTATTATGTCCAATTTTAATTATTAGCTATGCAGATGTTAGGTATACAATACCCAAAATCAACCCTGTCTTACAATTGAAGACCCCTACAAAGAAAAACAATTAAATACCTATATTTATCATCCCGCACTTGTTAATAGTATTTCTTAATCTTTTAATTCTCATCAGTGATGCTGTTGAAACCTTTTTCTAAATATCATTGCAGAGAACTGTCCTCCTTTACGCATAAAATAGTTCCTTCAATGTCTGGAAAAGTGTGCAATTTAGCTGAAGTATTTTCCAGGGGCCTCATGTACTAAGAGATGCTTGGATTCCCTGCTGATGCCTTGTGTACGCTAAAGTTGAGAGAACTGTATGCGGACAAACAAATCCAGATGTGTGTTTTTTGCCGTACACATGGACCAAGAGCAACCTAGTAAAAATAAACAAATGCAGAAGTTTAGCATCTGTAGGGAGATTCCTCCTGTATAAGCCTTCGTTGAAATGTTATAAATATGCTCTGCACCTGTGATTATTCTGTTTCATGATTGAAAACAAGGTCTGTGCGGGGGGGGGGGGTTGATTTGTTTAGTTTTAGTGGGTATTAACTTTTTTTTCTAATAGTTGGAAAGAGAAGATTCAAAAGTGCCACGAATAATATTGAGAGAATTAAGTTGCAGCAAACCGTTTGCACCATCTCAGCTTTTTGTCTGTGTAAATCCTGTTTTTCATTAGACTGAATGAATTGTGCATAAAACAAAGACGAATGGTACTTGTCTCTGGAAAAACTACGCCCCAAAACGGTAACATTCTAAGGGAATTCTATCTATTCTAACAAGATAGAAGTTTTTTATTTTTACTGCTTCATATTTGCACCCTTTTATATCAATCCGTCAGATAGTATATTTGATAACTTTTCAAATCTATAATTTCCAAGCATGTCCTCTAGGTGTCCCCAACGAGCAGATAAAGGACATTTTGTGCCTACATGCTACAATATAACCCAACAAATCTTTATATTTATAGTTTATTTCCTTCCCCACTGTTTAAATCTACCCACCCACCTTTTAGTAAAATGATTTAACCGTTGTTGAAGTATTTTTTGTATATTCGTGCATTACTTGACAACTAATACTTTAAAAAATAGGAGAAGATGAACTGAAAGTTAAAGTCGATAGACCATGGAATTTTGAGATGATAGAATATGAAGGAGCCATGAACATAGGAGTTATATGTACAGTACAGATCAAAAGTTTGGACACACCTTTTTATTCAAAGAGTTTTCTTTATTTTCATGACTATTGACATTGTAGATTCATGTTGAAGGCATCAAAACTATGAATTAACACATGTGGAATGAAGCTTATCAGAATGCAGTGTGTCTGCAAAGCAGTAATCACAGCAAAAGGTTGCTACTTTGAAGAAACTAGAATATAAAGTGTATTTTCATATTTTTACACTTTTTTGTTTAGTACATATTTCCACATGTGTTAATTCATAGTTTTGATGTCTTCAACATGAATCTACAATGTCAATAGTCATGAAAAGAAAGAAAAGTCTTTGAATGAAAAGGTGTGTCCAAACTTTTGGTCTGCACTGTAGGTGAAGTGATTTCTTTGGTATATATTTGGTAGATATGTATGTAACTTTACTTAGTCTTAGCTATAAAGAAGTGCCCAATAGGGTTTTTTCAATGTTTGGATTTTTCCCACTTGGTGTTCATTTGTGTTCTGGGTTAAATGCAACTGCCTGTTATTAGACTGCGCTGTGTTATTTCTGTATTGTCATGCAATTTTCAAAGCTTATAATGTTCCCGGGTATCCCGGGCAGCATTTTGGGTGCCAGATATAGTTTTTGTTTCTGGCAGCTTTTTTATTGAATAAGGTTGAAACTAGGCTGAAAAAGTTGGAATGCCTTAAAAGAACTTCAGGCATCTAAGATTTATTCTTAGATTATTAAGGTACAGAAAATTAATGTGAAAACAACATTTTCCATCATCTGAGTTGCAGCCAGTGAAGCCAAAAACTTGGATTAATGTAATTGGAGACTTTATCGCTGTAATTCCGTTCATCTTAAAGCAATTTCAATTGTTTATGTTCCCTTAGTGTCCCCAAAGGAGTATGTTGAACATTTCAGATTTTGACATGGGGGGAAATACTGTTTGCAATGTAAGGAAAATGGCATAATGCATTTTAGTTACATCTCAGTCAATTAAAACGTCTTTAAATAAGTTGCATACTAAAGTGATTCAATTCTCCAAGTGTTATATAGATTAATTTTTACAGGGCTTGTTATAATCAGTGTTTTCTTTTGTTGATGTTCATTATAATCTCTCCTGAATGAACTTTACAAGCATCTCAAAGTTAAGGATTTCCCATTCTAACCATATTTAAACCTCGATAAGAAACTCTTAATTCATTGCAACGCTCCTAAATTACCTGAATTTTTTTTTTCCTTTTGTATTATATTTTTCAAGCCTCTGCATACAGTATTTGTATTAAATACATATTTAAATAAAGAGGTAATTTTCCCAGAGGCATCTCTTTGCATGCAAAGCGTCCCACCATGTGTCGCAGACAGCGTGTTTGGGTCTGTCTGTGTGTGAGTGCCTGTATGTATCAACTCCCCACCTGCCCAGACTGTTCCAAAGACCCTCAGATGTGGTTTTGGCAAAGGCCCTCTATAGCAGGAAGAACAGACGAACAGGATGTTTGCATTATTTAAAGGTGAAGCCATAAAGGAGAAAGCTGTGAGTCAGTACCTAGAGTATAAATTGATGTTTTCTTCACTTTTTTTGACTCATTTTGTGTTTTACAACTTTGTTCAATTTTCCTAATGAAAAACAGGAACTTTGAACACACAGAGCTGGATCAGTGTGTTCCTCTTAACGCATTATCATCAGTTTTCTTGTTTGTGGGTTATGGTTAAAAAAACGCTCAATTCACATCAAGCTTAGAGGTTTATCTCAATCTGAAGTCTGACCTGTGTCATTTTATCTTTTCTTTGAAAATAATTATTTAAGCAATCAAATGAACCATAAACAAAGGCTTATTCCAGTTTCCTCGTATAAGATAAGCAATGGCCAAGTCTGAAGGAAAAAGCTTCATTGTTCTTTCACTTGGTTGAAAGAATCTATTAACACAATAATTATGTTTATTAAAAAGAATCTGGCCCTAATGGAATAAAGCCATTATTAAAAAGTAAATAATCCTATATCAAGTTTGCAGTTCTACCATAACCCACTCAAAATAAAGGCCAAACAAGCCCGATTTTCATCCATGAGAAATAATTGTTCTTTCTTCTTCTACTATACTTTATTTGCTACTTTGTTTTGGTCTATTGCGTAACATCCCGCAAACATAGTAAAACCTGTGGAAATACTGAGGGTAAAAGGGGATGAAGACTTTTTCAAGTTCTACTTTGTCATGCATTTTGTAGAGTAGATTATGTGGCTTTTTTTTTTGCAAAAGTCGATTCCTTGTTTTGATTGATTTTTGTTTTTATACTGAGAGTAAAGAGAAAATGACCAGTCACTCCCAACATCTCACCACTACTCATCCTTATGTTGAATTATTGAGGTACAACCAACTATCAAAGCTTTTCTGCAAGCTGTACTTATTTGTTCAACATGATCAACAAAGAGGAGTTTCCATTTCGTCATGAGAGTGCCGGTGTAATAATTGTCTCCAGTTTTTCTTTTTTTGGCTTTTTTTTGGGAAACGAACACCCAGGGTTTGAGCTATGGTGAATGTTTCCACTTGATTATGATGTATAGAAAATCCATCAAAGTTTGGTAACTCCTGAGATTTACCAAGTCATCAAAAGATGCTAATTCTGGTTCTAAACCTCATCCTCTGACCACACTCTAAGCCTAACTGTATGTTCCCCATCTGTACCATCTGCATCCAAAGAACCAAAATCTTTTGTTCACAATGCAATATTTATATTCAGGACTTGCTCTGTGAATAAAATATTGTCACCTTTGACCTGTGTGGTTTCACTGTGTCTTTTCTTCCCCTCCCTTTTCTTTTCCCACTCATCTTTACCTCCCTGGGGGATCCTCGTGTTTGTTCGCTTTCTCTCCTCTGGGATTATTTCTACTCAAGGGAAAGATGGCAAGTATCACTTCTTACTTTCATCTGTTCTCCTAATCCTTTCCCTGTCAACCCTTAATGCATCTCTTTTTTTTTCTTCTATGTATACTTCGTCTTTAGCAGTTTAATTCTTTGCCGTGTTAACTTTGCTCAAGGTTCCCTCCTGTTTAAGCTCTTATGAACCAAAGCTATTTGGTTCCAGTTTAATAAAATCTGTACCGATGAATCCGTTTTTCAACACAGTGGGCACTGTTAGCTGATTAGGGCATTAGCTGGAAGTTAGTAACAGTTGTTCCCAAATTATTTTCAATGACGGCTACAACTATAGGCAAAATGCAATGAAATTATATAGGTATTTTAATCCCGTCAATAATTCAGATACCCAGGAGGCATCATTCCTCTCCTTACTTACATTTTGCGCAAGAGCACAAACCATTTTGTACCCATGTACTCAAACCAGTTAGCTTTTCTTTTTTATAGATGATCAACATAAAAGGATAAACTGTCAAACATATGCTAACATCATTTAAATTCTTGATTTTTTTCTTTCCTTTATTTCGGTTTTGATCTTGGCTTTGAGTGACCTCCACATTTCCTAGCATTTAGCAAATGAGTGTATTATTGAAAATAAGTTCAAATTGTTTTCTAAGCAGGTACAGAACATATCCTCTGTAGGTGTAAACTGATGCCAGATTGATTCAAAATATTCCGGAGCAGATGGCTCATTTTCTTATCTTGTGTATTTTACTAACCTAGCTAATTTAATGTGATTTCATGCTTGTATCCATAGTTTCTGAGAGCCTGCTTGCTGACAAGTTTGATGAATATGGGTACACATTCATCGCACCAAGGTATGTTTACATATAACATGTTTAATACTTTGATACCCAAGTGCCTGATTGTTTATGCTTATTAATCTGATATGGCTTCCTTTAGAATGTACTGCGCAGATTTAAAGCCTCCTGATAAAGAAACGAACAACACAGAATTCCTGATGGATTTTAACAACTATATTGATACAAAGACTCCAAACGATCCGTCTTGTAAGTATGACCACCCTGTTCTCTCTTAGAAATGCGATGTACAGCGCATTGAAAAGTAAACTTTTTAAAATTTTTCTTTTTTTTATTGCAGCAGTAATGAGACTCTAATAATAAATTAAGTCTAAAATGTATTTTTTGTCTGTGTGTGGCATGTATTTTTACTCTCTTTATGATTCAGTATTTTGCAGACTGTTTTCATTGCAGTTGTTGCTGCACGTTCTTTAAACCAGTGGTTTTCAACTCGGTCCTCACGACCCGCTGCCCCTGCATATTTTAGATGTGCCTCTTCTCTCGCACACCTGCACCAAATAATTGCACCCCCTCCTCAGCAGCCACCGCAGGATGCAGGGATCTGCTAATCACCCATTTATTTAAGTCAGCTGTGCGGTGGCAGGGAAATACTTAAAACTTGTAGAAACATTGGGTTATGAGGACCCAGTTTGACAACCACTGCTTTAGATTCTCAGTGTGGGGCGCGTCTCTCTAGGGGGCGCCAGAGTTTTTTAGGGGTTGTAGACTGACTTTTACAGAGTTTGACACTAAGGATCAGTAAATCAAACAAAAAAAAACACCTTAAATATGCTAAGTTGAATACCTCCTGTGTTTGTTCTGGTAAGTAAAGAAATTTTATTCAACGCAGTCTTTACTGTAGCATCAATGTTCTGCAAAGCAGTTAAACCAATGGATGCAATGTTGTTCAAGGTTAGTATTCCTAAAGCATGGCAAAGTTTTCAAAGAGATCTGAGTTAAAAAGATCTGTTAGAGTAAAAAAAATGCAGAAAATGTTCAAAAGGTGTAAAAGAAATTAAATCCAAGCAGCTATGGGTTAGAAAAACATTGTGATAGTTTTGTAGGGGGTGGGGAAGTTGTCTATCAGTTCTATAAAGGGGGCCTAGGCTCCCACAGTTTGAAAACGCCTGCATTTGACCATTGGGGCCTTTGATCAACTAGTATGGGGTTTGAGATTAAACTAAATATCCTGTTAAAGTACTTATGAATATAAAAGTATCTCTTAAAAATTGACAAAACTAATAACTTTGGTCGTTCATGGCTTGTAGTAGTATCACACCTGTGGTTTATTGATGGTGAATTGATTTTGTTGAAATATTTTGATATTCAACAAATGGTTTGAGTTGTAAGTCGATTCTGGTCCCGTTTTGTGGGTAAGAAGTTGAAAGGTTTGCAAACCTATACATTACATACATCTCCACCAGCATTGCACACTAAGGGGATGAAACCTGTTCCGACAGTGTTCTTTGCAAAGTAGTTGAGGCTCAGTATTATTGGATGGAGTTTTACTTTAAGCACATGTTCAAGCGTTACCACAGATTCTCTGTTGCAACTTCTAGCAATGTCTTTTGTTTAATCAGGGCAATTATCCTGCTATCAGCTGAACCTCCACAGTCTTTTGCTTCCCTTTTGAAAGATTTCCTAGAACGTTCTTATTTTTAGATGCTTCCATCTTCCCCCACAGCTTTCTTGATGTGATGTAAAGAATCATCACAGCATGATGTTGCAGTTAGCCTGCTCCACCTTGGAAATGGTGTATTCAGGATTGTGTTCACTATGTGTGAGCTTTTTCTTCATGCAATACTTTAGGAATGTAGGCTAAACATTCCACTTTGGTTTCCAGGGCACTGAAACAGAGTTACCATGAGCCTCTTTGCCGTTTTTCTGACTGTGAGACAGGTTCTCATTTTTTCATCATGGATTAAAATGTTCTCTGAAATGTGTAAAGCTTCACACTTTATCTTGACCTGTCAGTTGTACCCCATGGTCATCCTGATACTGTTTGTTCAGCAATATTCTCAAACAAACCTATAAAACTGTAGCTGAGCTCGTTGTTGTTTGGTTTCAACAATCTAGGAGTTCAACGCCAATGTTTGTAACAGTTTTGAGATTTTTATAAATAAAAAAAAATGTTGAGCCATAATTCCTTTTATAACCTTTTCCTACATATGCTTCTTTGAAATCTTGAGATTGAAGTTGTTTGCACCATGATAGAATAAGAAAATGTTTTGTTGACTTTGTTAATTTATCTTTTCAGTGTTCACTTTGGTACATGCAGTTAATAAATCCCTGCCATCCAACTTCTAGCATTAAAGAGTGCATTGGACATAAAATGTGAGCACTTGAAGGACCTGTGCAGCCAAATCTGTCATTTCCGTGAAATACAGGTTTGGTTGGATGGTTTAGTGTGCATGACCTGGCAAAGCTTTGTAAAGTGGAACCTTTTTCCCTTAATGTTACCTATTTGATGCTAGCTCCAGAGATCTAACTTTATCATGCCTGGCTGCACATGTGAGGCAGGTCGGCTTAGCTGTGACACACACACACCCACCCACACACACACACACACACAGCAGCTTTCTTGGTCACACACACAGTCTACCAGTTACATACCTCTCACACCACTCATGTAGCCACTCGACCTCATCCAATTACTGTGTGTTTGTGAAAAAGAGCAGGACACATGCAACCTAGAGTGCGAGCAGAGCAATAAAACACATATCGGGTCCTACAGACCTTTTACTTGACATCTGACCAACACATTATCATCCTTACCCTTGCTTAAATACTCTCATTGATATGAAGTACCCATTACTTGGGGTATTGAGCAGAGCAGAAAGTTCCCTGGACATTTATAAAAAGGCTATTTTATTGCGTTCCATTGTTTAATTTGATGGTTTGCATTTAAGGACTTACTTCAAACATCTCAACATGATCAATCCAATAAAACTTTTCACCCAGTTGAATTATTACTTTCACCGTTATTAGCTGCTAGTTTAATGGAGTCCACAGAGAACCACAAGGGAGGTAGAAGAGTGCAGCCCATGTGGAGTATTGGCGGCTCAGGCATCGTTACACGCTTTACGTGGTTAAGCCACTGCAGTGGCGAAGAAGTACATTAGGAATTCTTGGGCTGCCTTCAATAAAGAATCCCTAATGAAAACCACTGGATGGTGGGCTCAGAGGAGACCAAAGTGTTACGCCAGCTGTTCTGTCTGATGTGTGAGGCGTGCCATAAAGACTGGAAGAGGTGGTGGTGGAGGTGTATCGGCGAACTCTGACGTTTATGGACTGGAGCCGGTCGATGGAGGGTTCAAAGAGCCAGGAACGGCCAAAAAAGGGGCAAATCCCTTTTATCAGCTCTTATGTTTGTCATGTGGTTTTGTTGAATGTCTGCAAAAGTATTTTTTACACTTGCACCACCTCACCACCTACACCACAGCATTTTGAATTGCTAAGTTATTTCTTTTGACTCTTTAGGCGATTTTAGCAGCGAAATGTAATCATTTTGAGGCCGTTCTGGGAAACAGCAGAAAATGTTTTTTCTTTCACAAGTTATCAGTTATCTCTAGTTTTGAATTCATGTCATTTTTCCAAATCTGTACTTATTCTTCTGTCATTTTAAATAAGATTATGTAACTTTAAACCTAAAGAGTGAATTTGGTCTCTGTTTAGGTAATGTAGAGCTTGTGAACAGACTTCTCCTTGATGCCGGTATCACCGCTGATTTGGTCAAGTTCTGGAAACAGAACGAGTTGGAGTAAGTAAAGAGGCAGTATTTACTGTTTGGTGATGCAGATGGTTTGAATATTTCAACATCAGCAGTAAATGTCAAGTTTCCATAAAGCATATTCCAGGTTTTTGTTACAATGTTCTCATAGCTGTATTTTTTTTCCCTACCTGACAGGCATAGTATCCTAGCCAGATTTGTAGCGACTGATGGAGGAATCACTCGCGTCTTCCCCAAAAGGTATATCGAAAATAATAATGAGGGTAAAAGAAAAAGTTTTTAGTCTGATGGCAAACATGCAGCATAGCTATACAATCAAACAGAACAGGTGTTCTATAGCAGTACTGTAGTCTTCAGCCCTGGTCTGCAGGGACCACTGTCCTGCAGGTTTTAGGCTTTTCTATGCTTTATTGAAAAACCCAGTGATCACCCATTGTCAGTTTTTGCAGAAGTCATGAGGTCCATTTTGCTTTAATAAGCCCTGTTTTTTCAGTTTTTGATACTATGCACCCACACAAGGCTATTAGGGCCTTTGGAAGTGTAACACATAGTGTCACAGCTCCTACACTGTAGTATATAGCAGGTGTGATTTACTTTTCAAAATGATATAATTTGGGGGGGGCGAGGGTGTTTTGCTTTTTAGGTATGCACCCTGAACAATTGGTTGGAATGTTAATAGTCATTTTATTTATACCTGGTGAAAGATCGACTAAAGCTTTGCATAAAAACATGTACAAACTTGAAAGCGCACGCTAAGCTGAGGTATCCCATCGTATGAATGGGATTTTGTCCTTACTGATTTATTGGATTTAGGATTTTTTTTAGAGTTTAGAATGAATTCAGTATGAGATTAAACTTCTAAAATGAAAGGAGAAACTAGTTTTTAAAGACCTGCTTAAGCATATTCTGAAATTCATCTTCTATATGCAGATTGTCCCACAGATTTAGAAATGCTGAAATCTTCCCAAAGAATGCCGTAATATTATTTTAAGATATTTATAGTTTGATAGATTTTTCTGCCAATCAATAATAATAGAAATCATGAAGAACTTGATCCCCATAACTTTGAAGAAATACTAATAGCTCCACTTATTTCACCTGAGAAGAGTTTTCTGTCTTACTTTATGGTTCCTTCTAGTTGCATTTATCATGGTTTCTGATTAATACTTCTATAAAAAAGTGTTACATTTGTTTAACATTTAAATACCCCCTTTGATTAAACTGTTTGCCTTCTTTTCACAATCTAATCTTCTTTTAAAAGATCCCTTTCCCAGACCTTTTTTTTTATCTGAAAAAACCAGGATATTCAAAATGTAGCTGCACATCACTGCATGTTATAAATTTTCTGTTACATTTTTAAGACTCTGGTTTTGCTAAAGACAAGATTGTTTGCTTCTGTTTAGTTTTTTTTTTAGTGGAATGTTTTTTTTGCCAAGGTACAGGAATTTTCTTTGTCTGGTAAATGAGGCAAAGTTTTTGAAAAATGTATATACTTAGAAAATTCTGGTAAATGGAAACTTGTATTATATTGTTTTGGAAATTGCTAACTTCATAAGGATTGCAGATTATTAAAACTTGATTTTGTAAAAAAGGTCACATTTTGATTTCACTGTGTACTTGCAATTTTAACAGTGCAGGGCTGGACTGGAAAGAAGAAGCAGAGACTTACGAGTCAAGTTTCTACAAGCGAAGTTTAGACAATGATCTGTACATTGTCACACCAACACGCTACAACGGTAAACCCTCAAAAAATATCCTGTGCCTGAGTAACTTCTCAGTCACAGCTGCATGTTTTAACCACATTAGGATGATGGGTATCATCCAGAGGTCTATTAAAAAAAAAAAAAAAAAAGATAAGAGCTTAAGCTGGGAAGTTCTGGATATTCTGGCCTAGATAAGACTCACAAACTCAGCTTCACAGTAAAGCAGTAACACATAAATTATCACTGAGATTTCTTCTATGCAGGTCAGACTAACAGCCAGGCATAGTAATTTTGGAGTTTTTCTTTTTTTTTTATGCGTCTCTCGATCACAATACGAGACTTTTTTTTGTTTGTTTGTTTTTTTTATCAGCCTACATTAAATTACTATTGGTACGTATATTATTTAGTCAAATATTTTAACATTATTCTGGTAGCATATACCATTAATAAATGTAGTTTTCTTTGTAAGCGTTGTTACTGTTTGATTGTGCTTTTTAAGACTTTTTAAGTTTGACAAAAGGCCTTTAATAGTCAATTGAATATGTTGAGGGGATAAAATAAATGGCTAATAAAGAAGCAAAGGTCCACAAAGTCAGGCCATACAATTAGCTCCAAACATATGTTTTACAATACAATGGGGTGTCCATAGTTAAATTTTATTGACAATTCCCTACATAAGCATTACTGCTTTTCTAGGGATGACATCCACCACATATTCAGACTGCTGGGTCTCAATTCACACCAACATTCAGCTAGATGAGTTATTGTTAGGCCTACTGTCTACTACCTACATTTATTATGTGCATTATATTACCTGAATGTCTTATTACTTCAAATGATGCTGACTGCATCTTCAATAACATCCAGCCAAAGTGGCCTGACTCAGTCCATGACTCCAGAGCAGAACATGGCCAGATACATTGACTTATTTTAACATCTAAAATAAGGAAGAGTTTCAATTAGGTGAACAGGCACCTTCTAAGTCAATAGTACAAGATATTATCGTCAACATTTGATCCAGATGTTACCCATCTGCAAAATGGTCGCAAGTTTCGTCTTACCCTCATTGGTTCAGTCATATTATTTGTTTGAGTTTTGCTGTTTTTTGCATGAAGTCGATCTGCTGTTGTTTGCCAAATTAATCTGTGATCAACCTCATATTCTTTTGAAGAAACCTGCAAACTTTCATTTAGCTGCTTACACCTGGCATGACCTCTTCAGCCTGGCTTGGCCTTTGTGTAACGGATAAAGCATCAAACCGGGCTTCATCTCTTATCTTTCTACATGTGTTTTTTTGAATCTGGCCTCAGGTTTAAAATTCTAGTCTAATTCTAAAATTTCTACAGAACTGTTTTATGTAAATTGTATTAACACCCTTTGAACCTTCAAACATTTTAATGTTAAAGCCACAAATTTTAAAACGTTTTGTTGAAATTGAATTGGGACCTACAAGAATGCATTTTTATTCACTCTGATATTCCTCAAAAAAAGGTTCAGCTAAATCCCTTCAGAAATGAGCAAATTCATGAATACTCAACCTGCATGAAATTTGATTTCTGTGTAAATACAGCTGTTCTAGGGAGGCCTCAGCGTTCCATTAGAGAATGCTAATAAGACAAAAGCATCATTATGAAACATCTACAAATATACCAAAACTTGGCTGTTCACGACTGAGCAGGAAGAAAATTAGACGAGTAGCTGAGAAGCCTGTAATGGCTCTGAAGGAATAGCTGAGACCCACTTATAAGTTGCAAGAATCCCTTGTCACAACTTCTGCCTTGCACTTCATAATTCTGAGCTCTATCAAAAAACGGCAAAAACAAACTCAATAACAGCTGTAATCATGGGGCAATTTATTTCACATGAGATTGGCTAATAGAAGAAGTTAATCATCTCTACATGACACAATGTTCAAGGTTCAGTGGGAATGAATTCTTAAAATTGACACTTTATTTAGTGGTGATCTCCTAAAGGTTGGGTTTAAAATAGTTATTCTTTCTTGCAGAAAGTGATAAAGACATCCTTGTGAGCCGAGCAGTAAACCTCAACATCGATGGTTTTACACTCAAACCAGCTGGTAAGCAGCACTCTGATGTTAAAACAAGTTTTTAACCTCACTGCCTGCTTACAGCAGTGCCTCTTGTTACACACCTTCATTTGTAAACCTGTAAAGTTTTATACCTCAAAGTTTTATCATCTGCAGTCCCACTCTCCTATTTCATGACCGCCACCCCTCATTCATCTGTTTCCCTTTGCTCTCTCTGGCAATAGCCCACATACACAAACCACATATCAAGTCGCCTCATCGCCTGTGATCTTTAGCCAAGTTTCATTTTCAGGTTCAGAGTGTAAAGTTGACACAGAGGACCAGTATGATCTAGGATGTCTGGATTTAATGTGTGCTTTACTTTTCTTGGTTAGTTGTTGGTGTAAAGTTGGACATCTATGCATGGATGGAGAGCTTCATCAACATCAAGTATGGGTTGAATGTAGGTAGATGTCTATCAACATAATGTGCATAAGTGTAGCTCAGTCTGTGTTTGAAAAGTTCTGCTTTTCTTCTGTGTTTTAAGTGCAAACATGAGATCTGTGGCTGTAGGAAAGATGATCCGGTAAGGGGGGGCTGTGATATCTGTCATTTATTTTTGATGTTTGAAACAACAAAGTGGAAAATCTATGAAAATATATCTGTGTGATTTCAGTATATACACTGTGTTCTATTGGATGATGGGGGATTCCTGGTGATGTCCAATCAAGTGGACGATCTTGAACAGGTGAGCCTCGGTATTCTTATTTATGATTGCTTTAAAAGTTATCGATGGCCTGGATAGCTTGATCCAAACATTTGTTTATTCAATAAGTTTTAAAAAAAACTTGATCGTATTAGTATTATTACATTACTGGAATTATAATTAAAGAATTAGCTGTTTAAAATAGGCATCTAGATTGAAGTGTTGCTGTTGGCTGTTGTGTAAATAATTACATTTAACTGTAAACTGGATCAGATTTTTTGTGAATAGCTGCAGATGGAGTATATGGCTGGATGGACTGTATGCATGTTGAATGTGTTATGTTGTAGTGGCCTGGCCAAGGACTGCAGATGGAAAGTAGCTGCAGTTTCTTCAGTATATTCAAGTCTAGATAAGATTATAAATTATTGGCAACATGGCCGTAAGTACCATTAAGAACACAGAGGTTGTGTCCTCTGTGTTTCTTTTTTTTATCAATTCATTTTTTGCTTAAATTGAGATATAAACTAAAAACTAGAAAAAGCTGAATTTCCTGCAAAAATGCAACGTGAATGCTTCTACACTGTAAGTTGAAAAATGGCAAAAACAAGCAGACATTGAAAGTAGAAACTGCTTAAATGGAATTAAATAGAAAAAAACAAAAATGGCTGATTTCATACCTGAAAAGTAACAGAAGCATACGGCAGCAAAAAAGATTGCTGAAATGTTATGAAATGGCAGAAAACAGTACAGCTTAAATCCTGTCCTAAAAGATAGCAGAATCAAGCCAAATCCAATAATATAAACCCAGTTAAGTTAGCAAAGACAGCAGAAAAATAGCTATGGAGAAACTGATTTTTTAGCGGCTTGAAAAAAAAAGAGCAGCTTAAAGAAGAGGAGTAAAATGTTGAACATGATATTGAATGTGAAGCAAAGTGTTGAATTGTTTGGAGAAATGTCAAGAATTAGCATAACATTTGGACATAATACAAATGTATCACTTGATGCATATAGACAACGGTGTAATCTTACGTAGTTTTACAGGTGAAAGTACCTACAAGGAAGACCATAAGAAGCAGACAAAGGGGAAAGAGGCTAAAGCAAAACACCTGATATCAACAACCTGAAGTTATTTAAAAGTACTAGTTGTCGAAACAATTGTTGAAATATAGAATATTAAAGATTTTAAAAATACAAGGATTAAGGAAGCACAGGGAAGCAGAAAGAAAGATAAACCTGGATAAAATGATAAACTATTTGCTTTGAAAGATTTAAGTCTGAGGCTTTTGAATTGAAAGACAGTTTTAATGCAGCCAAACAGCCCTGCTGTACGGCAAAATCATAAATTATATTCAAAGAAATCCTTTTATGTGAGTGCTAGAAAGGTCTGAAGATGGTTTGTACCAAGTTTCATGATTGCATATAAAACAGTATAGAAGAGGCAGCGATTCGAAAACGAGTGTCGTTTAGGATTTCCGGCTGGGATTTCTGGAAACAATCCCATTGGATCTCTTTTGAGGGACTCTGGACTTCTTTGTGGTCTGGGCCAAGCTGTTGGAAAACTGTAAATCCCACAACAATGATGTTCGCATTTCCTGAATCCTGACAAAAATCCTCACTTTTTGTTGTATAAATGATGTGGGTAGTTTAAAAATTTAATGAGTAATCACTGGAATAATCAGAAGTTGTTTGCCAAGAGTAAAATGTTTTTAAACACTACAGTGTGCCACTTTAGCAGAACGAACATTCAGTTATTCCAATTCAATTATAAAATCGAATATCTGTAAAAAATTATTACATTTTGAAGCTTTACTGAAGCAAAACTGTAAAAGATAGTTAGCACCTTAGTTAAACAGTGATAACAGAAGAATATCATTCATTTCAATGGGTAAAAAATTGCAGTAAAACCTGAATATTTTAAAAAGGAAAAGAGGTAGAATATAGCCATCATCTCCTGAATTAGCTGAATATTCTGAAATTTAAATGGTTGAAATAGTGCAAAGTATGCAAAAGTAGTTAGGGTACGATAAGTATGTGAAAGTAACCAGAAAAAGAAGATAGTAAATGCTTTACAGGCATTGAAACAATAAACGGACTGTAGGATGAGGATCTTGGTCTACCATAAAACTGAGGTGTATCAAAGTTGAACAACCAAACAAAGATTGACTGTTTGATACACCAGAATCTAAAGGGTTTGGGTATATGTGCTGAGCTGCAACAACACACACTGTCGCTATGGTAACTGCCACACACAAGCTATTGTCAGTCATGGCAGTCACTGAAAGAGGAGCAACAAATGTTTGAGCTACAAATGTATGTGAAGAGCAGCTCAAGTTGGTCATCATCTGTCAATTTCTGCCAGTTGGCTGGTTTATTATGCGTAGGAAAGCGACGTCTTCGACTAAAAACTACGACATTCATTTAGCGTTGATTTCTTAGTGTTGGATGTTGAACCTGTTTTATATTTCTGCCGGATGCTAGCGCACAATACAGAAAAAGCGCACAGAGCAGATGGCCTGGGACAGGAAGTCATGCACAGAAACTAAATATTAATTTTTTAAGATCATAATAATAATGATACTTTTCTGTGTTAACTTGCCCTCACTTCAAGGGCCAGCATCATGGTTCTTATAAAAACTCCCAATGCCCCACTTTTATGTTCAACTGTTGTAGTATTGTAGACTCCTGTCTTGTTGATTTATCTTATATAATTGCTTAAATTGGCTTTTTTATCTTGTTCATTTAATATCTATACTTCTACTAATTTGTAGCTAGTTTTACTATTTTATACTTTGATATCTGGCTGCTCTGGTACTTGGGAAACTAATTCTGTTTGATTTCATATTAACATGATGTTTAAATGACTAATAAAACTCCTTGAAGCATGATGTTGACATGTCATATTGTTTTCATTTCAGTTAGTTTATTATTTGACTGCCTTGATATTTTTCACTAAAGGGAAAACATGATATTGTGGAAAAAGCTCAGTCAAACCAAACTCTGTAATTGCTGCACCCCTAGTGAAATGTAGAGAAATTTCTAGCCTATTAAAAACTCATAATGTTGTTTTTGCTCCTTAAAACTTTGAAAATGACCAGTTTTAAACAGTGGAATTAAAAACATTTACAGGGGTGCATTAATCCAAACCTGCCTAGAAGTTCTGACTCTTGAGCTCAGTCTTTTTTTTTTTTGTTATTATATTATTTTGGAAATTGATGTACAGATTGCATCCAGATATCCACAAAAATCTGTGTACCAATTGGTCTATCAAACACTGTACATCTGTGTACCTAAAGCATGGAAACTGTCACGTATTCTCCAAAGGACTTTTAATAAAGCTGAATAAACTTGCCTTATGAATATGTAGATAATCCACCAGAGGGCATAAGACAAATAGGATTCAACTTAGCAGGTATTTTCAGAAAAGTACCAACATTCAGAAAAAGAGCTCTGACTCAGAAATGATACATGACATTATAGAGTTGAGAATTTGTCATTTGTGTTTTTTAGATTAGGTGTTACTGATGCCCAGTGGTCAGATCGTCTAAAACGTCAAAATCTCTTTTGGCACCACAGGTGTATGCATGCTGAATTCAATTGTTTGATCTTCTGTGTTGCTAACTTTGCAAGAAGGAAATGTAAACAATATAGAATGCTGACAAGTATGTGCATGGTAACTTTGTTATAAATTGTTTAAAATGTTTTAAGGTAGACCTGCATGCACTGAACTTCACAACCATCATTGTTCAAGAGTTTTAGTGAGGTAAATGCCACTTCAAAAAGACAGTTATTTGAAGCCTTTCTATAAATCTTAACTAAACAAGTAGGGAAGGACAAATACATGATACTAATGTTTTTGAGTTGAGTTCCATTTTGGCCAGCTGTCAGCCCTGTCTGGACCTTAGACTAGACATTAGATGGAGCCCCTTTAATGGCTTTCTTTATTCAGTTAAAAAAATGTATACCTATTATTTTTGATTGATCTTGTCTAAAACTTTTATTTCTTTCGATTCCCCTATTTGTACCATACTCTTCTATAGTCATTTACTCCTTTTGACTTTCATCATACAAACATCTGTGTTAATAAAACCATTTTATTATAGAATTTGATCCATCATTTCCCATTTCCTCCATTCAAACAAACCCAGCCACCAAAAAAGACCGCACCCCTGTTTTCTTGTACTAAAAGCAGAGTAAAGCCCCAGTTGACACTTGAATGAATGTTTTTGTTTTGTTTTTCTTTCTATACAGCTTAGATTCTGTCCTCATCAGGGCTGGGTGTGTGCTGGATAAATCAGCTGTCCTCTGATGTTTGGCAGCTGTATTAAAAGGCCAGCAGCCTTGTTTGTAAAAGGCTGTGCATGCTCAATCATATTTCCTCAAGGAGCAGAACTTCTTAACCTCTTTATGACTTTCTCTCTCCAGCTCATTCCTTTTCATACTCCTAAGAACCCTTGGGGAGTCTGCAGCCGGCAAATCTGAGACCGTTAATTCATTATTTTCTGTTTCTGAACTGAGAAAGAGGAGAATGCTCTTGTTACCTTATGGATTGGGAGATTTATATATCATTTGGCTAGAAGGTGGAGAGCTTGTGTGGAGGGGCCGCTTGTTAACAGTGACCCTACAAAGTGGAAGGAAAAGGATAGTTTGCATTTCCTAAAGTGCTCACACATGCATTTAAGCACATGTGCAACAAGATACTTACTGTATGCGAGAGCTCCCACCTGGATACATGAGTGCTTAAACACTTCCAAGCACGCGGTCATGTCACACCTCTGAGATTACAGCTGCCTGGATGGACTGGTTTCACCATATTGTAATGAAGTCTGTCATCCTGCTTCAAGTCTGTATGAAATCATTGTTCAAGCACTCTGTATGTATATTGTCTTTTAAAAATATGTGCAACCCCTGAACTTTACTCATTTAATCATTTTAGAATGAAAAACTTTACTTTTTAAAAACTGGACTCGCTTTAAAACAAAATTGTACTGAAGTGTAAAACGACTACATTGTTCTACACATTTTCTGCAAATCATTTTCTACAAATCTGGCCCTCACAAGCAATTGGAGAGCTGCTCAGCGTGCCGCTTTGAGCACAAATGCACATATATATACACTTACTATACAAATATACAGTCAACCCTGGGAATAATTCTAATGGAAGCTACAACCAGGCCCTACTTTTTGTTTGTCTACAACATAAAACCCAGAACGAACACAATGAACTTCATGATCGAGGTGCATTAATGCTTCTGTAAAATAATGGGTGAGGTTGAGGTTCTTGAAAGAAATGGAGCCTCAATTCTTCAATTGGTGAGCCTCAATTCTTCAATATGAAATTCTAACAAGAGATCAGACATCCAGTTCAGACTCATCTGTAAGCCACGGTGTATAAATGTATTTTATTAGACTGTTAACATTGTGCCAACCTCCCATTAACTGGACAGGTTCTGTAAATGAGCAATAATCCATAGAGATATCTCTTTTGACCTGAGAATGCCTTGAGGTGTCTTCCCTGGATGATGTCAGCCGTCTGACCTATACCAAAATCTTCTTCTGAATATGTACCCGTATGAACTGCATTTAGTGGTGGAGGGATTAGGCAGGCTCACCACAAAGTGTAAGTGTGGCAAGAAAACAGCCATTGTTAGAAAAAAGCCAAGACCTACTTGCCTGCCGGGACTAAAAACAAAGCCTCCCTACAGGGAACAGTGGTGGCATAGTTATGCTGATTGCATGTTTGTTTTTTTTTTGTTTGTTTTGTTTTTTTTTTTTTGGTTTTCTAGGAGTGGAGAAATTAGTCGGATTAAAGCAAATGCACAACACTTTTTTTTTTTTTTAGGTTTTTATTTTTACAAAAAGTGAAAATCCTTGTTTCCACTTTATAATTTTTAAACATTTGCACAAAATCCCAGTTAAATCCAGTGTGGGTTTGTTGTTTTATTTCTAATAAGATTTTGATGTTTAGAGTTTGTTTTTTTTTTTTATAATGTTGCATGTCACCATAAGAAAAATCCAAGTGTTGTGCTTTAAAATTTCTCCCATTTCCAACATCTACTGAAATTGTTTACCCCATGAAGTTTGAGGTCACACACCAGGAGACTTTGCCTCTTGGCCCAAGGCAAACTTTCAGTCTTATACTCTCCATTTTTGTTTGGAATCAGGTTTCTACTTTAAAAAAAAACTGATGTCATGAACCCTGAACTCTCCACCAAATGTGAACCTTAAGACTGAAGGAAAACTTTTCTCTCTTTTTCTAACTAGATCGGCCAGTTTTTTGGCGTCCTCGACCCTGACCTCATGAGAACTCTGGTCAACTCGTCATTGTTCACCGCAAAGAGCACCTATGACTACCAGTCCCTTTGTGAGCCCAAAAGAGAGAGCAAGGCGGCTGCAGGCCTGCGATCAATCTATGTAGTGAGTTACATAAGCCAGAGACCCCTTTACCCAAAGTGCACACAGCCATGTTCACACCTTTCAGTATTTATGCATGTAGATTTGCTAATTTACGTGCATAAAGAGATGATTGCAAGTGTTGCAGTTTGATCTTATATCTACCTGTTCACACACAAATACCATCAGTTACCAGGGAGCCATATAACTAGATGTATAGATCTCTATAGCAGATGAGGGGATGGAGGGGGGAGGGGAGTCCATGAACAGGGGGGAATTGTTAGAGTAGGAGTTGCTGTAACAGTAACAAGATTAGGTGGTCTAATGTGTTTGAGTAACACATGGAGAAATGCAGAAAGAAGTACTGCTTTACATCACATAACGCACAAATTAGAAGGAAATGGAGCAGATTGTATGCAGGCACACTCTCTGGATGTTTTAAAGGTTTAGACAAACTGATACCCAGGAAAAAAAACATAAAAGTGTGCAAGTATTTAGAAAAAAATCTGCATTTATTAATGGACAGATGAAAATGTGTCATTTTCTGGCCTGAACTCAAATGTGTACGAAACAGTCGATTGATCAGAATGGGATGAAAGGCTCCAGTAACCACTGTTCAAAGACCCGTCAGCTGTCCGGTGATGCCTCTAACACGGTCGGTTTAAGAAATCCTTGATGACTCAACCCGCCATCAACTGGAGTGCAGGAATACAGCGGCAACTCTTTAAAACAAGGCCCTCGCATGCTAAGCCTAATCAAAGCAGCATGTTGGCTCTTTCACTTGAACCATTGGCTACTTTGTTTTCTTGCCGGTGCTTTGTTTGGATATTTATTCCTGCATCTGTTGAGGAGGACCGTGTTCTCATTTCCTCAGTAGAGAAGAAAATAAAAATCTTTGGCGGGGCCTGTTGGTATTTGTGCCTTGTAAATCTGAGCACTGTGCAGCCACTGTGAAAATAAACAGGATGTGCCTAGGATGATTTGCTAATCTCTTCATTCATTGTCGGATTTTTTTACATTTATTTTTCTGTCTCTTCTAGCCCACAATAGCAGATATATTAAACTTGGGATGGTGGGCAACAGCTGCAGCCTGGTGAGTCATTTTTAGTTTATTTTTTCTGAAATGGATGCAATTACATTCTTCCCCGTTTTTTTCTTACAAATTTAAACATCTTATAGCCAACATTATAAATCCTTCAGTCCAGTTTTTAATGAAAAGCAGGCAAGGATGTGTTCCTCCAAATGCTCATACAGTATTGCATCTGTTTAATAGATAAATTGTTCCCAGGATGGTTAACATTCCACAAAATCTTCCGCTGATTTATGCTCAACCCCACTGTCTTGATGTCATCACCAGCTTGTATTACAATATGTCCTGTAAAACTAAATTTGAAGGCCACAGACAGAGTGGCTATATTCACCATCAGAGCTTACATTCATATGTTTTCAATAAGAATATGATGCAGCCTTTGAGTCATTCGTATTGCTAGTTTGTAGTTTTGATCAGATTTCTTATTTTTTTTTATTGTTTTGCAAATATAGATCTGTATGTGTATGACCAAGAATAAAAAAAAAAGTTTATCAAATTAATTTATATAAAAATATATGTTAGAAGTGTAGATTTTTTTAAAAAAGCAAAGTGATACAATGATATTTTTTAGTAGTGACTTAAAGGAGCCAACAGATTGTACCTATTTCAGGTTTTCAGGGAGTTTTTCCTCTGGGGAGCTGACGACCATAAAAACTAGATGATGCCTCATTTGTCCTGATCCTGGGAACACAGAGCAAAACAGCGCATGATGACTTCAAGGCTCTACATGGTTCATATCCAACCAGCAATTGTATAAAGACCTGAGGCAAAGATTTCTGCAGTAACAGTCATAGAGCAGCGGTTTTAGGGCTAGTAATAGTTAATTTTCCTGTTGGGTTTGGAGTTCTCACATCAGAAAATGAGATGAGTTGCAACTGCAGTTCATTTTTGTTTTTGATGTTCTTCCACTGTGACCTTTTAGGTCCATTCAGACTGAGCATGGTGGATTTACATAGTACCCCTATGCAAACAGCGCAGGGAAGCAGCCAGCAGTGAATCCCACGCAGTGAGGGCGCTCAATGCTCCGCTCTCACCTTGTGCTACTAGATAGAACTGAAGTGTTGTCAAACAGCTATGCATGGAGAGAGGAGCGCAGTGATCACTGAAGTTGAACAGAGATAAACTTTTCTATGAAATCGTGACACTGCGACCAATCAGAGACTGGTTGTAGGCAAAGCTTTTTTCACTTAAAAGGGAATAAAGAAAGAAAATGTTAACAGACAGAAATAAGGAATGCTTTTAGCCATAGGATTACTGTTTGTCGTCCTCCCTTACCTCCAGCATAGGTAAAATCTCTCGCTGCCTTTTCCCCTTCATTGGAGCTTTCTGCTTGGGTGGATCTACAAGGCAGTACCGTTGATCGGACCCTCATCCAGACTCAGCTCTGGATGAACCAAAGTGGTCTTTATTTTTTTTCAGTGCTGTTATTTTACACGTTTTATATTTTATACAGGTTCTCTACTTTTTCATTTAAGATTTTTCTTTTCCAATCTTTCTTAAGGGTATTGATATTTTAAAGTTTTTAAATTGACAGTGTTTTATATTTTGTGAAGGTATCCTTTAATTTCTGTCTGCCTATGCATTATAAGCCACAAGTCTAGAGAAAATGTTATTTCATAATGATGGTAAAGATTCCTGATTCCATTGAGAAGGGAAACTCTACCCTTTTCTGACAAGTATTTCACAGATTCTTTCATTTTCCAGTATAAGAAACTGAATCCTTGGTTGTTGTTTGTTGTTGGCCATAATAATCACAATGAACATAAATAAATGACTGAAATATATCCTTCTGTTTGTTGGGGAAGGTTCTCAGTCGGGATCGCACTGTTTGTAATTAATCTATGAACCAGAGTAACTTTTTTTAACAGAGGTAACAAAATAAGTTGTTGATATCCTGCATTATTGAGATTCAACTGTAATTTGTTCAAATTGTTTCAGTTTTTAATTTTTTTATGTCTGTGGATGTTTTTTGGATTTAGGTCAATTGTGCAACAGCTGCTGGTCAGCATCACACTCCCAAATTTCCTGGATGCAGGTGAGCTACCTCTAATTTTACCTAAAGTGGCTTATATTTAAGATTCTGTAGATCTTTTTCACATTGTTAATAGCACCTTCAACCTTCTGGCTCATTAAAAAAACTTCAAGCTCTGTCAGACTGGCTCAGTACTCACATCGCAGAAGTTTGTAAAACAGTCAAACAATCATCTTGTGGAAAAAAGTACTAATTTGCCTTACTGTTTTTTTTTTTTGTTTGCTTTTTTTCATGTTTTTGGCTAAAGTAAAACTGTAGAAACAATCGGGCCTTCTTCTTGAGGGAAATTCAGATGTTGCACATGTGAACCAGACACATTGGCTGCTTCATTTCTGTGCAGCTCCTAAGGATACAAATGAAGTATTGGAAATGAAACATCACAAGCGGCTTCAAAACAAAGCCCCAAAAAAAGGCTTGTCTGTGCTTGTGTTGAAGATCCTCCCTTGCTGGATTCCTTCTTTTCTTACCATATGGATGAAGTTTTGGTTTAAATAAAGGATGTTTAAAATGTCTGCCTTTGAGGTCGCTGTTGCCACTTAAATGTCGCAACAAAATTTTATAGGTAGATAATGTCAGTTTTTGAATAAGTACACACTCTTTTATTGTAAACATGCTGCTGTTTATTGTAAACAAGGTTTTGTAAACATCTTGTGTTTAAGATTCTGCCTATTTAGCCATAGAAAGTAAATTCTTCGCTTCAGCAATTATTTTTTTAGTGTTCACTTTAAGATTGTATACTATTAAAAAATGATTTATGAGAAGGCTTTTCATACAATTTATCGGGTGTCCCATGCTTTTGTCTGCCTACAGCTGTATTTGTTTCTTAATTTTCCTTGATCAGTGCAGAAGCATCCGGAGGCTGTTGTGGTTAGGGTTAAAAGTTGATCTGACAAATGTCATTAACTGCAATGATTACATGGTGATTACAGTATATTTAATATTCTTTCATATCACCCTACAGCTGAAATGGATGATACGGAGTCTGATGCAATGACTAAGGAGGTGTGCATCACAGAGCAAACTCAGTACTTCTTTGAAAACAATGAATCATCCTTTGAAGGCTCATTTGAGTGTGCAAACTCCACCAGGTAAAGTTTCCTATAAGAACATCTAATCAGTGTGTATTTCCTCTTAGAGAAAATGGAATAGTCTGCATGCTAAAAGCATGCAAAAGTTATTTTTTACTTTTTTTCCCCAAATATTAGTCTAGTGCCTTACAAAAGTAATAATTCTTTATTAATCTTTGTTAAAAGTAAACCTGTATAGCGTGCTGGAAGTTTAACCATGATATCCAAAAACAGATGTCGTATTTGCAAACCTGTAAAGACTTAGTAATTCACATTTGCTGACAGGAGAATTAATAGCATTAAAAAAGTAAATTAAAGTGGTAATTCTTGGAAACATTTAATATACCATTTGTAAGTCCAGAGAAGCTGCGGAGATCGAAAGCTTAGATGGGAAACACTTTTGTCTTTACAGGTCGTTGTAAAAGATTTCACAAAGGTTGCTTTTATGAATGAGCGGCAAGATTAAATATTAAAAGAAAGTGAAAGCAGTTTATTGCTAGCTTTGAATCATCTTCTTGGCAGAGCAAATGATGAGAATGAGCTGTTATGGTCAGATAAGATCCAAATTGAACTCTGGTGGTTAATGCAAAATGCCAAGCATGATGGAAAACTCAGAATGAATATCTCTCTGGTAAGAAACCATTGGAGGATGCACGGCGACCAGGTAAAGTAGACAAAGGCCCAAAATATCGAGCCAAAGCTCCAAAGGGTCAAGAACTAAATCCTATTTAAAACCTATGACAACACTTCAAATTGCTCTTCACTCTGTTCATGGTTGAGCTCAAGCTATTTTCCTTTACAACAGTCTGAGTTCCCCTTGAACACAAGAGTTAACATTACAAGCTTCCACTTTCCTCGTCTTTGAGTCAAAGTGGTTCATGACCAAGGGAAGCAAGAAGAGGAGGCAAGACAATGGAGAAGAAAAAAAACTTTTTTCCTTTTGCTAAATAATTTGATCAAAGGTGATTATTAATTCAAGAACAGTTAGGATGCAAGACCTGACATTTTGCATTAGTAAGTTATTTTTTTGCCTTTTGCATACAGAATATGCCAGAGTCTGTATTTTTTTAGTTTTGTTGAAGATAAATGCAGCATCTGAGATTGTCTAACAAAGCAGAATGACGATCACCTACTCCGCAGTAACACTCATTTCCATAATGACACATTGCCACATTTAGGCTCTTCAAGAAACAAAACTAAGGGTGAAGCGTCATCCCAAAGTCTTTCTAACTACCCATTTGGATATTTAATTCAACTTCCAGATTTTTCTATGAGTATATGTCAGTGAAACTGAATCTTTCCTGGAGCTCTAAAGTCAACAAACATTTCTTGTGTGTGTCTTCCTTTTTCTAGGCAGTACCTTGCAGAAAAGGTTCCCAACACAAACCTGGTCTTTATCATAAGTGACAGACAACAAGGTGACAGCCAGTCATTTTGCACTCCCAAGTTAGTACAGGAAGAACAGGCATGTATCCTTTTACAAATACTCTATTTTCAAAAGTTTGTATGCATTTGAGTTCCTTGATAAGTGAATGAAAGTCAGATTTTGTAAAGCAATCCTGTTCAGGTGCTGGTACAGATTTGCAGATTTATTAACCATAATAAAGAGCAATAATGTCCGCCATAAGTGACTTGAACAAATTGGTACAGACTTCCTGTTTTCCTGCTTTGTGTCTGTGTCTGTATCACACATGGCTGTGTGAGATCAGTCTGCAGAGTAGCTAACAAACAAATCTAAGATGTTCTTTCAAACACACAAGCCTGCAGTCAATTATAGGAGGACTTTCTTGGAAAACCAATAGAGTTGAAAAAGACTGCCACGTCATGGAGGTATTGAGCAATCTTCTTGAGATCCATATTTTAAATATTTAATGTTCTTTTACGTTATTGGGCTGTCGTTCTCCTCTGTAATAAGAGCTTTCCATATGAAGATGTTGTGTTATGGTTTCCTATTTGACTCCCCCAGCTGATGGGCCGGATGCCTGTGAAATGGCTCTCAGGCCTCGCCACAGGAAAGGCCCTTCGAATTGTTTTGATCAAACGGAGCACGTAAGTTGCTTTTATTATACATTATCTTTTTCTTAAGGCCAATGAGAATTCTTTTGAATTATTTCTATGGTACTGCTTCGTTGTACATTTTCCCCACACAAATAATTGCCAAGATGAGAGAAAAGCAGGAAACCTCTTAAAATGATAAAAAAAAAAATGGCATAATATGATTTTTTTTTTTTTTTTTTTTTATAGGCATGCTTCCTTCTTTTAATGGCACACATTTTAGAATAGTTTAAACAGCAGTAGTCTGTAAACAGTGGGTTTATAGCTGTCTGATACTGCAGGAAACGGCACAGATGAGAGCAGTTAAGGTGAATCAAGGTCCATAGTTGTAAGCTGTTGAAATATTCTAGAACTTGCCACACAGTTAAGTGAACGACCAGATTCTGGTGATAACTCCTAGTGGGTATTTATGAATTCCCCTAGCTTCAAATTGCATTATGTAATATTATCCACAATTCAAAAGAAATAAATTATTGTTTTTGTATACAGAGATCTCAAACGGTGTGGGAAAAGTCCAGAATTTTGAATCACGTCTTCATAAAATGATCTAGAAAAATAATTGTAATTTCTGACTTCTGTCATCTACAGTAAATGCACCGATCCATCGATCAAGTCTGTTGTATCAAATATCCCATCTAAAACTACTTAGATACAATCTATTTATTAATCCATCTATAGTTTGGATGAATGCAAAAGTTATGCATCAAACATCCATCATGTATGTTTGAACATGCACATAAATCCATTCTGTAATAATTTCTATTGCAACTCAATAACTTAGAATATTTAAAAGTGTTATTTGCTAAGTCAATTAATTTAGCAGAATTGATTACTCAAAGACAGTTTTTTTCTGTAAACTGGTGATTTCCTGCTCGCAGGTAATGAAAACAAGATATATTAAAATATTGCATTAAACAAATTAAAACATTTTGAAACAGAGATGTGGCCTTAAAAATAGGTATGTTTAGTACCTGCTTAAGGGCTTGATTATGAAAAAGTACTTTTGATCTTACCAACAAGCCTCATCAGAGCTTATTCTAATTTATTTGATATGACTGTACACAAAGTTTGTTCATCCCTCTACCGATAAATATTGTTTTGCTTTCTTTGGTGTCTTTTGTTCCAGGTTCCATATTTAAAGCATTGCTACTGTAGAAATAAGTGCTATATGTTATATAAATTTGTTTAAAAATGATTATTTTAACATTTTAAGTCTGTGGATGTATATTACTCTTTCCTATAAAAGAATTATAGAAGTGCTAATATATAGATAAAAATATTCTTGTTTCTTATTTAAGGAAGGGTATCAAAAAACTGGAGGGTGTGGAAAACACTTGAATAACATTTAAGTCACTTCAAAAAAGGCCAATTAATTCAATTTTTGTTATAGGAATAACAGCAGATCATTGAAGAATCATAACCCTGGAACTTTTTTGTTGCTAAAATCTTCACCTGTTGCATGTCGCACTTTTTTTGTTTCCCTAAAGCAGTGTGTGTGAAGGTTTCCCATGCAGAAATAAACAGTCGGATGTTCTATAAACTAACGAATAACCAAGCAAAACAAGCATTTTTGTGAGCTGCACATAATCTGTTTGTGAAACCTCAAAGCTCAAGTGGTGTTTATTTGGATTTTACAGTCTTCTTTTTTTCTGTCAATTTTTTGTCTCACTAATGACCTCCTATGCCTGCTCCATCTCTTTCAGTCACACAAGTGAAAACACTTACCCACTCACTAACTCTTATTGCCTCTTAATTGAATGCATCTGAGTTTTTTTTGTATACTTTCACTAAAGCAAAGTCTTCTGCTTACGTTTGATTTCTAACTTTGTTGACCTTTTGCTGCATGACTCTTTCTCTGTTTTCTCTCTGTCTTGCCTTGTGATTGTCTGTTGATGGTTAGGATGAGGCCATGTGCCGAAGGAGCGCTGGCTCCCCATTGGCTTCCTCTCTGCTCATGTTACTGCTGCCACTGTTCATGTGCTGTCTCGGGTCAGTCGCATAAAGCAAGTTCTGTCTCCTCAACATGTCATTATGTTCCTTAACTGAATCTAATAGTCTTTGAATGTTTTGTAGTCTTGTTCTGTCCTCAGATATTTTTACTCACTGTATATCTTTTGAGATTTTTAGAAATATCTGTTTTGCTCCCTGACTGTATGTCTTTTTCCATTGTTTTCCCACACTTGTCCTCATCGCCTGTCACTTGCTTAAATTTTACAACTGCCTCACTTCACCTCCCTGTCTCTGTCTGTCTCTCCTCAACGTATTCTCCATCTCACCTGACTTTGAACTGCGAGCCATGCTCTTTGTAGCTTTCCTCATCTATCATTTTCCGTCTCTTGATACAGAGTCTCCTATGGCTCTTGTGGCTCCTGATGTATCCAAGCACTAGCAAAAACAGATCACTCTCCTCTCATTTGCAGATTTTCATGCGTCTCTTTTAATGTTTCTCAACCGTGGATACATTTGCCAAAGAAATATCAGAACTTTCCTTAATTTGCTTCCCACATGTACGCATCAAGTTTTTTTCATAGTGTCTTGCAAAAGTATTTAAAAACATTTAATTGGGCTACATGGTTTTTACATCTTTATCCTAAAAAGCTACCAAAGTTTTTTATTTATTTATTTATTTATTTTAAGAACCAATGATAAAAATGCCAGAATCTGCTGGGGGAGAGGACATGCATCTAAACTTTAGAAAGAGGAATTTGAACTTTTTTATGAATGCTCAGTACATTGTGTCTCAGGTATGTGCAGCTAAAACACTGTATTTTTTGTATTATTAGTACATCTTGTGATTTCATTTAAGTTTATTTAAGCTATGTCTTTGCATTGAGCTGTGATTTCATTACCATGGTCACTGCACCAATGTCCTGGTTTCTCTCTATCACTAACAAATTTACTAAATCTTAATTTTCTGCATATTTTTTCTGTTGCAACTTGTGTACTGATTTCTTTTCATGAATTTAACACTTGCTTTGGAGTTAACATAGCTTTAGGTAAATCCAATGTGTGGAATTGGAAAACGTACTACTCCCATGATGGAAATAATGCATATGTTTACTTTTGCCTCTGGTTTGTTTAAAACCTTCATTGCTGCGTGTTGAACCAACTTTGTTACGTAACATTTTAATGTCAATTAACTGCAACAGGGAACACTGCTGTTACTAAAACTCCTTTATTAGTTAATTAAAAAAGGAAATTCATTATTACCGTATAACTGATCATGCAAAAAAAGATCCACTAAAAAGGTGACGGTATTAAACACCTACTAAAGAATTTTTAAGAGTAGAAAAAGTTTTGCTTAAATAATGTATTTATGCAAATTCAGTGCAGTTAGAGCAATGTAGGAATATGGACTGGATCTAATTTTAGGGGTATTTTAATTTATCCATTTATGTAAAAAAAAGTTATGAATGATTAACCACAAAACAATACAATAAAACAGACAGTGGCAAATTTGTACAATTTATTAAAAAAAAAAAAAAAAAATAAAAAAAAATCATACATTTTCGTCCTTCAGTAATTGATTAAAATGAAAAAAAAATGCATCAGCATGACTCTTTTTTTACTGAAAGTTCTGTTTTTACTGCAGTTAAATTGTCTTTTGGTTGCAATCACATTTAAAAATATTTTTTAAACGACTGTACAATGGTTAGGTCTGGTTAATGATAACCTGGTTACCATGCAGACTAATGTATTTGTTTGCAATGGCTAGATGACTTCTATATTATAGATGACTTCTATATTATAGATGACTTCTATATTACTATTTCTCTCCCCAGGAGGAGAACCTTGACTGTGGTGGGGCATCTAGCCTGAATCCCTCCATTTGGCTGATGGTGGTCATTCAAGTGGTTTTGCTCTGGGTTGTGGCTGACTCCAGGCACCATGCCATCCCATCATGACCTCAAAAAAATGATCCAGCCCAATATGTTTGCTCTCTCAGATCAACAACATGGCTACCAGCATCCAGAGCTGCTACCCAAAGGACACGACGAAAGGCATTTGAAACAAAAGACAACCCAAATTTCTTTAATATTCACGGTGTTCTCAAAGTGTCTTCATTTGGGTGACATGAATTAAAGCATTGTTTGTTGGAGGATAAAGGTTAAATTAATTTCACATTTGACTATCTCTTCTTTATTAGGGTAAAAAAAATCATTAAATCAATTGATCACCAACTTTTGAACTCACTTGTTTTGATGTCACTGACTGAGATAGGTTGGACTGTTTTAAAGTGTCAAACATGGCCTACATTATGAGTGGAGGGCTTGTTTATTGCATATACTAGTTTTATTCACCACTGCCAGGACGACTACTCTACCCTTTATGAGAGTAATATTTATTTCGAAAAAAATTTGCAGTGCTTCTTTAGGTAATCTTTTTTCTTAATTTTGGTTGGAATTTTTTGCAATACAAGCAAAACCGTTTAAGAAAACACCATATCCTGCTCCAGATTGGAAACCATGTAGTTGGAAATGTTTGTTCATAAAGGCCAACTCTTCTACTGCCGCAGAGCACTTTGTTATCGGCGTGAGATTTTAGATTTAAAGCTGGTTTTTGGTCTTAGCTCAGGAGTTGCTTGAATTCTCCACCTTGATATTTTTTGTTTGTTTGTTTGTTTTGATTTAAGGATTGCTCTAGTGAAAATGTGTGACCATAGTGCACATTCACCAATCAGGAGACAGTCTTGGGTTCTCTGCGACTCAGTGGGCAAAATTTCTAGTGCCATGTAGACTGTGTGACTCAAACCCTCTGTAGACTGTAGCTGCTAAATGGAGTGTACTGTTGAACATATTAACTCATTTATCAGTTATTTGAGTGACGTGTCTGTTCAGGGTTTGTTAATATTATTTATATTTTTCACTCTCACTTCCTAAATAAAATGACCATCTGCACTGAAATTGATAAAACAGCAATTATTAATTAAAAGTGGCTTCCATTATTTATTTTACCATCCCTTTTTCACAAACACTTGGTCCTCTTTTTTTTAAGTTTACCTTAGACATTAGAACAGCAATTAGTCCATTTCATAAGATTTTTGTTGCACTGTTTTGTTTTTTATTTAAATGGTGTCACTCTTTTTAGAATCTATTGTCAGGGTTCATATAATCCACATTCGTAATTATTCTATTGACTCGTTTAAACTCTTTAAGAGGGAGCTGATGTTATTTGGTAAATTAATGTTGTTTTTGTGCCTTTTGTTTTTGCATTAGTTACATGCCCTGCAAAGGTATTCATAAACTTTGAACTTTGTTTTTCTTTTTTACGTTGTCATGTTACAGACACAGCCTTCACAGTTTTGAGGAGATTTTATGTGATTAATCAGCACAAAGAAATGCATGCTGAAAAAATCAGGCATGCATATTTATTCAGAAATCAAAATCAGTGCTTTGTAGAACAATCTTTTGCTGCAGTCATGCTGTGAGAATTTCTTTCATGCCTTAACTGTTCTTCCCAGAGTTAATCCTTTTGGCTCAATCAGCCTTCCCATCAATTCTAACCGGCTTTTCTTATTTTTGTTGGAATGAAAGCATTTTCACAGCGTTATGTCAACACCACCATGTTTCACAGTGAGAATGTTGTAATGAGTTGGTGCTTTCTTTACAAACATATACCATATTTACTAATATGTTGCACTGGATTTAAGTTACGGGTATTAGAGTAGATCTCTGAACAATTAGTCCTCCACACCTCTTGGAGTTTTATGAATGCATTATCTTTATCTTATCTTTTTTTCCTCCCTCTTCAGTTACATGACTTAATATTAATATTCCCACTTGAATACATAGGTTTATGCGATTGCATTATGACAAATTGTAAAAAGAAAATCGAAGGTTATGAATACTTTTGCAAGTTGCTATATGCAAGAAAACATGTATATGGATTTAAATTTCACTGTAAACAAGTGTGGGATTTTTTTTAAGCTTTTAATGATCTCATGAATGCACTTACTAGTCAGGGCACTGCCTCAAAAACAAAGTAAATCTTGAACAGAACAAAAAAAAACATCAGCCACACAATGAATCAAACTCCCCACAAGTCTGAACTTGTTGGAAATTACTTTAATTGCTGTTTAATTCATGCCTTTGTAAATTCAAGATTTGCTGAATTTACCCTTAAGAGACTGGAAGCCAGGCATCAGACAGAGAACTTGAGTCACATTTTAAAACCCAATCTTGTTATTTATACCATTTTTTTAATAATTGGTTTCTGATGCAAGAAAGTTATTTTAGATGTTACATGTGAGTAAGCTCATTGGCTCAACTAAATGGCCTATATATATATAGATAGATATATATCTATATAGATATAGATATTTCTACCTTTTATGTAACTTTCTTTAGTGCCTGATGATGCTTGCTGACCCAGCCTGTGTGTTTGTGTGGAAAGTATGCCTTCTGTGATTACTCGCATCAGATGTTTAATTAAGAAATATGTTTGCTTACAAATCAGGAAATTCACACTCAAAAAAAAAAATTGCTACTTACATCCAGTCTTGGGTGTTTGTGTGATCTGATTCTGACACTGAAACCATTTCAGGGAAATCTGAAATAATAAATAGATTTAAAAAAAATAGATAATTTTCATTGCTTCTTAATTAACCCCAACCGTCTCCTGATTTCATTTCTGTGGCTGAAAACATTTTCCAGAAGCATTCAATGTCAGCAGCAGTGAGTTTTTTGAACAATAATGAAACCACAACTAATATAATCACCAATTTCCAAACTTTTTGAGGTGCACTTTTTTTGCTTATGGTATTCTCTGTATCTTTAGACTGCTAACAAGAACTGTGTGTCTCTATGGTCCTCTTTACTATCAAGAAGTGCCAAATTGTTGAACTTGTATTCTCTTGTGGAGAAACCTATAACATTTATGCAATGTCACTAAGCACGACTCAAGTTTCTGCAATTATATTCCTGTGCTGCATGGAGATGGCTGATTAAAATATCCATTGTGCTTCTGCTGTTTCATATGTGTAACCTTGGAACGCATATCATTGTTGTTGAGCATTTGTCCACTGTATAACACCATATAATCAGCTAATACTGCCGTCCTCTTGGGAGACAGCATTTGGCTTTACTGCAGACAGAAAACCTGATGAGCAGGATATCAAGATACTGTTCATTTTATCTGGCTAACACCTTCTATGATTTTTAGATCATACCAGTGATTTAGCACATTTTCTACAAATTGGAAAATTCTCTACAGTACTGATCTTTTATTTTCCAGCTGTTTTCACTGATGAAATGACAAGATGCATGCTCCTTGGATTCCAGTTATATTGTCTTAAAGTTTTATTAGATAGGCCCTGAATTGTTTTCTTGGATTATTTTTTTTCATTAAAGATGGCATATTAGCATACCCTTTCTAACATGCTAAGCTATCATGCTCTTTGTTAATCCACTGGAACATCATATACAACAAAAAATCTTAAAAGACATGCTAGTTAATTAGTTAGTTAATTTGTTGGTTCATTTTTTGCTTTGATTTAAATCTGTCTCTGAGCTATTTTCATTATTCAAAATAGAAGCACTGCATAAAAACAGACTAAAGTTGAAAACCCCGCCCCTCCACCCCAAGCTTCTCAATACTTGTAAATTATTGCACATATGACTGCAAAGGTCAAACAAGAAGAAAAATATCCTGTTACATGTTTCATCTCATACAATGTTAAAAGCTTGAGCATTCATTGCTAATATTTGAGGGTATGATTGCTTCTTAGAATTCCCCTGCATGGTGTTTAATATCTTGCATCTGCTATAACAGCCCGGTACAACCTAAGCAATGATTCAAGGAATTTCATTTGTGACACAGAAATAGCAGCAATCCTGTGTTAAACTGTAGGTCTGTTCATTTTTTTTTTGTATTAATCTTCCACATTTAAAGGTAAATCAGTTTGCATAGACCAATAATTTTCACCAAACAGTGACAGATCAGGTTACTGGTGTTAAATTCTTTTATATTGAACACAAAATAAAGGAACATTGACTCATATTCTTAGTTCTTGGACATAAAAACATAATTTTCCCTTTTCCTAAATAACTCTGCTTTAGAGGCCATTTTAAAACAAATGTATAGAGCTGTCTTTCGTAGACCGCGTCCTTTCTACCAAAGATGTTTTAGTTACAGTAGGAGTGTGTACTCAGTCCTGCCTTAAAGCTTTTGGAAAATAGCCTGCGTTGAATAAAATATAGAATGAAAACTTGTGCTAGTTGTGTTGTAAAAGCTTTGTGTATATCAGTGAAGGTTACTTATTTTGTTGCTCATCTCATTAATTACACCAAGTCACAATGAAGGAAGCTTTGTGAAGTAATCTATTAATAGTAAAGATTCAACAAAGATTAATCACTGAAACACAGCAAACTACTGATGTCTTGAACAAGATTCTTATTAAAGTTCCCAAATCTTTGGGTGTTTGCAGATACTTGACAATCGATGCTTAAACTTAATCACACGGGACTAAATACACCCAAGGGAAGTACCACACGTTAGACTACATAATCTAGATTAATTTGGAAATTATTACCATACTATATTGACATGGGCTTGATGTCAGGCGGATAATTTGTTTATTACTCGAAATCTAACCTGACAGACTTAACTGTTCCTGCATGCTGAGTAGTTTGTTGAAACACCAGATAAAGGTGGAACGTTTTCTCCCTTGATGACTTTTTGCAGATGTTGTTAATCATGTGCAGATAACAATTACGAAAGATGTTTTTTTTAATTCTACCCTTTAAACTTTGAACTTTTCCTTAAACCACATGAAAATTGTTTTAGCTGCATTTTGTACCTCTGTGATGAATACTTGATGCAGACAATTAGTTGACATCAAAGGGGGAACATTTAATTACTGCTGAGAAATTAAAAATGATTCAGAAAAATGATTTGTAAAGCTTATAAATTTTGTTTTCAGGCCATGCATAAAAATTAGTGTGGTTGAGACTAGCTTAAAACTGCAACAAGTGTCCAGAGTTGACTTTAGTCAGGGACTCTTATTGTATGCAGATTTATTAACACCTTAACTCCTGTTCACATTAGGACTTAACATTTGGTTTCAGATGTATTTGAGGTTCTTATCTTAATCTACCATTGAGCCACAGGATTTCATCAACTTTCCTCCAACACAGCAAGTTGTTGCTCATTATCATTTTTAATTAAATATGTGCATAAAAATAAAAACAAATCCCTACGAAAAAAACTCAGTTTATATTGCTGAGAAATATATTTAGTTGAACTTATTCAAACCAAAATATGTGAGCTGTAGATTTTGATTTAAGAATGCTGGCATGGTCAGGAAAAATATTTTTGGCAAAGAAACAATGTACATATTAAAGTTTATCAAAATGGCCCAAAGCAGAGAAAATGATAATTTCCATATTTGTCCAGATGTTTCATTCTGCTCTAAGTGCTAAAATCAGATGCTGTCACCTCAGGAATACTATAGACTCTGTGTGGTATAAAGTGTGTCTGATTCTGTTGGTGCTTTCTATACTGATCATGTGGGTTGTCCCTCTGGAAATCTGATGATTGCTTTGTGGGTTGTTTTATTTTTGTTATTTATTGTTCACTGCTCTCTTATTCTTGGGGCAGATTTTGTGTGGATGGAAACACAAAGTCATGCCAAACTACTAAAGCTGTAGTCTTGATTGACTAAGTCTCAATAGTCTTTCAGTTGTGGAGCTTGATTGTTTAGAAAATAATGGTCAAAGCTGTAAATCAAATGGAAAAAAAAGACATTTAACAAAGGTGTTTGTTAATGTCAAATAAGGTATATTCATAATAAAAACTTTCTGCCTTTACTCTGTTGCCTTTATATTAGAAGTTTATATCTACCATGTGCATGATTGTGTCCACTGATTTGTTTTTATTTACCTTTGTAAGCTTGCAAATACAGTTTTAGTTGTAGTTGGCCTCCGAAATGTAAAGCAGATATTTAAAACTCAACCCACCAGTCAGCGGTCTCTCAAGAAACAAAGTATGCTGAAGTTTACAACCAGGAACGATCTGTAAATTTACAGAAACTCCTGTTTTTCTGCTGCTTGTTGTCCAAATAGTGACTCCACCATTAACACGGTTCACACTTGTATCTGAAGCCAGCTGTGCTAAAGTTTGCCAGTTTTCTAGGTCTGTAGCTTTTCACTGCACCCAAATGAAAACCCATTCACTCTTTTTGCTCTTTACTATTACTATTAAAGTGTACTCTAGTTCACAAGGATAACCAGAAATGAAGGTGCTTTGGGACATTTTGAATGAGACCAGTTTTGATGTAGTTTTTATTTTAATGAAAAGGGTCTTTCTTGCTGGTAGCCCAGGAGCTGAATGACTTCTGGGACCAATAATTTTAAATTACCGTCCCTTGTAAAAGATTTTTTTTTAAATCACACCCCTTGAACTTTTTTTTTTTTTTTTTTTTTTACATTTTTTCACTTTGTTAGTACAGACTTCGTATAATGTATTTTAACAGGGTTCATTATAGATGAACCAATGCAAAGTAATGGATAACGTAAAGTGGAAGTGAAATAATACATGATACAAGGATTAGCTAACTAACAAACTATGTTTTTGACAAATTCATTTTCATTAAGAGCTCTTGGATACCTTATTGAAATAGGGACGCCCTTTTAGACTGTAGGGGCTAGAGCTAAAAGGGCTTACTCTAGTCCTAGTAACCAATGAAATCAAATTGTAATAAAATTTGATCCTCAAATGCCCAACCTTACCAGATAAACTATATGCATCTCAGAAAAGGGAGGGAAAAGCATTTTCACATCTAAAAACAAAGAATTTTTTTCCAGAACAATTCCTAAACAAAAAATCAAAAATGGCAACCAATGAATATAATGCAAAATTGCAGTGATGTGCTCACATCTTGTCTCTGCTATTAGGCATTCAAATGAATTTTGGACAAGCTAGAGAAGGTGGAGCTGACTGGTCAATCACAGTGTAAAGAGTTACAGTGGATTACTCATGAGCATCATTAATATATAAAAAGGCTGGACTTGCTTAATTGGCCTCAGGTGATTCAAAACTCAAATGAACTACTGAACTGACCTTATTTTCAAATGTACAGTTCTTAATAATAACTACAAGAATACTAATGTTTGCAGAGTCGGTTTTCCATAACTTAATGAAAGCTCAGATCCATCTAAGTGTTAAAATTCCCGCTGATTTTCAATACACTGAGATTCACCACATTTTCATGGTAAATCAGTGTGGATCTCATTTGCATAGCACTGAAAGTGCAGCATAACTTCCCAAGCTTAACTTCCTGTTCAGCCTGTTTCTTCTTTTTTTACCCTCATATCTTAGGAAGCTATCATGGGAGATTAGGTGCTCTTTCTATTTTCACAATGGCTTTGACAGTGGTACTTAAGAAAATGAAAGCTTGGAATATTCTACTAATTGATCCTACCTTAAACCACTACACAACTTTGTCTTACTGTCATCACCCTTGGTCTTTACAATTGTCTGTCTCGATGTTTTTTTAACAAACTTTTTTAAGCTTTATGGAACGAACAGCTGTATCTGTATTTGGATTAGATCACCCGTGGAGTCTATATACTTATCAGGTGACTTCTGAAAGCAACTGGTTGCACTGTATTTGTCTCATTCTCTTTTGGAAATGGACCCAATTTCAGGCAGACGGGAGACTGGATAGATGAACTAAGAAAAGGGATTAGAGGAACAGTGAACATACGAGTCTGGTTAAGTGAATGTGCTGCAGCTGAGGCTGAAACTAAACTGAGCCACCTAAGGGGACACTGAGTGGAGATAAAGAAATACCATGTTAACAATTCAAGAAAGCACAGGATACAGGGACAGATTGAAACAAAACACCAAGTTATTAAAAAAAAATATATATTGCCAAAACTACCCAACGGGCCATGAGAGGTTTTATCTAAAGATGTCTAAATAAAGGGGGCTGAATTTAAGTGCACACCTAACTTTAAGAAATTGTACTTGTAAAAAGTTGTGCAGAAACTGATATTTTTGTTTTTCTCCAAAATCGGGCTTTCATCCAAAATTCAACTGAAAAACATCTGGCAAGTGATTGTAAACTCATATCACACAAAAAGGAAAGTAACAATTTCGGAAGGTTTTAAGTTGTAAATGCTTCTTAACAAAATTGTTTTACAGCGTCAATAATTATTTAACATAAGTACTTATTTAAATGAAATGCAAACTCAATGTTTTAGTAATGACATCAGTTTCAGAATTGTCTGTTTTTTGCGTTTTGCATTCTGTTTTCTTTGAGTAAATATAATGCTAAAAGATTATCATCATGCTTGGTCATATTTTCTGGTGACAACACCCTGTCTGCTCAGATTCCCTAACCCTTTTTTCCCCTCAAACTCTTCCTTTCCAAAAGTGTTTTTCCTTGTCTGTCATGGATGAACTGTGATGTCAACAGCCCACGGAGGATTTCCTGCCAGCAGCTCTGTCTCTCTTGCGTCTGGCAACAAGATGAACCTGTTGGTTTACATTGAGAGGTCAGTTGTGTTTTTGATTGTTATCCCAACTCTGTGGGCTCACGTCCCAGCACATCTAGCCTCCAGCCCCACAAGTAAACGGCTTGTGGAGGAAATTTGAATAGTTTATTGTGATGGTAATTACAATCCTAAGAATTAAAAGTTCTCTAATTACAACAGCAGATTTATTTAACTATAATTGGCTTTCCAGTCAATAGAAATTGTATTATTTATGGGCTTTGTAAATTAGGATCAAAGCATTCTGGTCAAAAAGTGCAGTTCTCCTTCTTTTCACCCTTTTTGCTCATGCCTTTCATTCCTTGCTGTTCAAGATGAAGAAGATATACTTTCTCCGCTCTCCCTTCCTGTTCTGTGAAAGCGATCTTTTAGGGGGACTACCTTTAGTTTATCAAAGAGCGCATTTGTCTTCATGTGGAACCTGTTTCTTGTCTGCACAGTCTGCGTTTGTGCACAAGTGAAACAAACCCGGTTTACTTTTCCACAGAAGTAGCCAAGATAGATTCCTAGATGTTTCCTGGGAGGAAAAAAAAAGTGGGACAATTTGGTGGGTTGAGTTTGGAAGAACAGGATCGACCCTGAGCTAGATTGAGACCACCAAGGCATTGTTGAGGTTTTTTTTGTTTCTGCATCATTTCATTGTTGACTCTTCTTAAGTTTTTCAGAGTAATTTTAAAGATTTGACTTTGGGCTCTGGAGAAACATGTGCATCCACCCTAAACCACAGTGAGGTTTAACCACTCTTTTAGATTTAAGACTCCTCTCAAATGTTCTTTCTTAAATGCTTAAAAGTCTTTCTTCAGCTCAGTAGACACCAAAGAAGCTGAAAACGATACATTCAACCACTATGGATGCCTTTCATTCAGAAAGTTTCTACCTTGAGGGCTCAGAGCTCCACAGCATCCCACTCTTTATATTTTCAGATATGCAATAATGATGGTGGAGATTAGAGTTTGAGTACAGCTTCTTTCATCTTACCTAAATAACTCCTGGTTGTTGGTTCACTTTTGTTGTCTGATCCTTAACAAGGAAATCCCTTTGATTACACTTTTAGTTTATGTAAAACAAGAAGCAATATCCGGCCCTATTTATCAGTTTTGATCTGTCATCCTAATGACTTCCACATGTAGTTTCTCTACCATTATTTTAATTTAATAAAGAGAAAAACCTACAGTAAACAGAAGCCATTTTGATACTCTACATATAACAATTCAGCTTTTTCTCAGTGTTCAAAAATGCAAAATAGTTTTAAAGGTTTGTATAGTATGTATTTTTTTTAATAATGGTTTCAACATTTTCTTGTTTATTAGGCTGTATTTCTCTCTTGAGTGAAATCATGAAATATAAGCAACAACAAACTACTATACCATACATTCACATTGATTGATTTTACTTCCTACTAATTGCAGTTGGTGAAAGTTTGAGAGACAACTTTAAGGTGAAAAGATGTGACTCTCCAATTTTGTAAATGAATCTGCAGTTTGTGAAAAATCTTAAACATTTTAAATTTTGTTCATTGCTTGTAGATTACCAATGCGGAGAAGAAAGCTGAGAATCCTTGGATGTTTAATGTGTTTGGATGGAACAGACAATTAAGGTGAGTGTTTTGTTTTATTGTTGTCCTTTACAGGTGACAGAGGCAAGATGGTGCAGGAAGGTATTTACTTCCCCATAAGTTGTAATCTAATACAGGCGTTTCACTCTGTTACGTTCTTGGCAAGCTGATTCTTGAGAAGGTTTTCCATTTGTAAGGATTAATAAAGCCAGTATACATCCTGGTATATTAGACCGTTTGAGGCAATTGAGGAAGGTTGGTGTAGAAAGGTTACTTTTTTTTCCCCAGAAGTTTCTATTAAGGCAGAAACGTAATGAATCAGAGGTAAGTTAGGAGCTATGGACTCTGGTGGCGATATGAAGAATAAAATCCTGGATGTAATGTACCACATCTTGGTTTCTCTTCCAGACCAATTTCCCCAGTGGCCAAATTTTGCCATTAGCCAAAAATGGACAGAATGTGTCGGGTTAATGCTCATAAAGAATAACTTAACATTTAGATTGGTGTTTTGTCTCTATGTGCTTTATTTTGAAGGTGGTTGGAGAGTGTTATTTGGTAGATTTTTTAAGTTTATTTTTTGATTGTTTCTGGTTTTTTGATTGTTTATTTTTTTTACCAAAAGTACTGAAGGGTTTTCAATATCCCAGCTGGTTCGAGAGTATCACTAGCCAATCTATTTTTTCTGAATTTCTGATCTCAAATATGTAGGATATCATTAATTAGATTCAATGTAATTTATTCAGGAAAGCAGTGAACTGGACTTGGTTTTAGTGACATAATCTTTCAACTCCTATCAAAGTTAGTAATTTCATTTGTTAAATGTTAACCAGTCTTTTCCTGGTAACCATGTCGACACAACTTCACCGAACACAGACTAATAGAAAGTGCAAAACAACTGCCTGAAAAGTAGGGCAAATCCTACTGGTACCAAAACCATTTTTAACACGAAGCGAATCCTGTTTTTAAATGATAATACCATATGGAAAAAAATGATAGTGAAATTAAATAGATATAGAAAATGGTTACAAATGAATCACAAAAAAGGAAATGAAATGTAACCAAATACGCATTATTTGGATTTAGATCAAAGTGTCATTCTCCAGTTAGTCTGCTTCTTGGTTCATTTAAAAAGAGCAAAGTGGAAAAAAGTTGGGGGTTTTTTTCAGTTAAAGTCTCTCATATTTCCCAAACAGCTCAAGCTCTAAATGTCCTCCACCTGCTTTATGGTATCTGTCTAACTTTGTACTTCAGTTGGGAGTTGTTACTTTGTGACTCACCTGCTGGACATTAATGTGCTTGCTTTGTTGTAACTGCTGCAGCCTGTTAAGCATTTGCTTTTCATGTTCCTTTCATGTTTTTTGGCCAAGGAGAAAGTGAAGCTCAGGTGGAGGTCCCAGCTGTCCAAAGGGAAACATTAGAGTAAGCACAGGAGATGTGAGTGTATCTTCTTTACTTATGCCACACAGTAAGTCATACCAGAGGTTTTATGGTTCTGTTTATTTGCATGCATACACAGGCCCCACCAGTCTTGCTAGAAACTTTGGCACATTAAAAGCCTAAAAATAAACGAATCAAAAATTACAATAAAATATTTAATAGAGCAAAACAGTCCAAGGGTAAATGAGTATGTAGGATTTTATTTATTTATTTATTTTTTTTTTTTACCAAAAAAAGCCCCCCAACCCCAGTGTTTTGTGCAATGACCTTTTTCCAACAGCTTAGAGCCTAGTTTTTTCTGTAACATTTCAAAGGCTTGGCACAGACAGCAAGACCAGAAGTTTTTTTCTTTGAAATGTCCAAAAATTATCAATAACCTGCTCTTTAATACGATCTTTAGAAGAGAACAGACCCACAGCATAATTGATCGCCCACTTTCTCTGGAGATGGACTTGTTTCCATCATAGTAGCTCATCATATGAGCAATGCAAAAAGTTCAAGTTGAATTTCCAATAGCATTTAGCAATGTCCACACATTTGTTTTTGTGGCGAAAGACTGAAAAAAGGCTTTATTCTGAAGTACCACCGAAGAAAAAATATCAACTTGAATGTAGAATCAATTTGTGAAGACATACTTACAGCTAATATTTGTGTAACAATTTGACAGTTTATGGGTTTCATCACAAATACCTTAATAAAAGAATGTTTCATTATATGTTCCATTTGAAGGGTGGCAAAAAGAAAGGGACTTCTGTTTTATATAAATCATAAGGTGAATAATAGCTTAATTATTTAAAAGTAATTGTTAGAGCTACCAGTGATAATTTCTTAAAAAACGTTTCTTGAAATAAAGAAAAAATATTTTATTTTCCCAAGTCAGTGTGGGATTGTAAGTGTTTTAAAATATTAAGGTTTATTGTAACCTACCATTTTATCTTCATGAAATGTTATCATACATTTGTTTTATAGTACAGATTTTTTAGGTCACCATCAAAGATGAGCAGCAGCGCGGTACAATTATCAGTTTACACAGGACCACCAGTTTTGAGTTGATAAAGCAGTGACTTTTGGAAAAGTGAATGGGTTATGGCTAGAATTAAATGGCTGAAATAAAATTGGAAAAGAACTTGGAGGTTTTTGTCAGTTTAGAATTTTAAAAAGCTTGTACATAAATTCCAAAGTAATGCTCTGTCTTAAGTTAATAAATAAAATAAAATAAATGGAACCACTTGATTTGTTCAGTCTGCATGAGCCAGACATGTGAAGCATTTGGTCATCTTTCTAGATAAGTCTAATTACTAAAACAGCAGTGATACAGCATTAGTTAGTCATGCAAATAATTATGCATGACTGGTCGGCTGATGGCCTTTGTGACCAGCAAATTAAACTAATAAAGTCTTTGAGAGTTGCAAATGAGTCACTTGCTTGATGTCTAACTTTTAGGTGCTGTAATACTAGAACACAGACTCGTATCAAGTACAACAGATACAGCTGACGTTGCGTAACACGGTCAGGCCGACAGCTTAGCTCTGGTGGACTGTGAGTTATTTCTTCTGCTGTGAGCCACAGGTGTCTGATCAGAGAAGCCAGTTAGTATTTCCACTGTGTGTGATGATTCAGCACTGAAGTCTGACACAAATAAATTAAGCTCTTAAAGATTGTCTGACACGCCAAGCTTTATTCCTGTGCAGCCAAATTTACCTACAGCTGTATCACGAGGATGGTGTATGCAGATGCTGATATTTCTAAAGAGCCCGCACATGCACACTCTATACTTAATGACTGCACAGCTGATAAACAAACTTGTAAATCCTCAGACGTACACCTACAAACCACTTGAACCAAACTCTACCCGCACACAAAGTTATGAGGCAGACTGCAAGAAATTGTAATGAACACGCAATGAACATCAAAGAGTTAGCATGTTGTGAACCTGTGGTTTGCACTGCGGTCATTTAATGCTGAGTGCAAATGTGTGTTAATGAGGGCATAATAAGTGCAGTGTGCAAGATTTTTTTGAATGTAGGCTAAATGCTAACATCAGCCATTAGTAACGAGAGCCTTTTCAAAAACAAAGATCTTGTCGTTCTTGATCTTGATGTTCTAGGTTTTTCGGTTTATGATGAACTAAGCTTACATATTGAAAGCTGTCTAATAATATAAGTTTTGACCATGCTCATAATCATCATCATCTGGGACTTGGTTGCAGAGACAGAAGTCTCAGCAGAGAGTCCCAGACTTCCCACTTCGCAGACTCTCCATCGTGTCCTGGGTCGTCTCCTGGGCTTCCTCCCGATTGAATAAGGTTGGAACATCTCCTGAGAGAGGCATCCTTGGAGCACCTGAAAAAGATGTTCTAACATAGACCCGTAAATCAAGGTGTTTTGCCTTTTCGTGCCTGCTCTCTCCTCACGACAATAAACCAGTGATGCATCCACATTATAGCAGTAAATGTATCAATCCATCTATAGATCTCCCTCTCCAATCTCCCCTCATTCATGAACAGGACCCCAAGTTACTAGAACACCGCAATTAGAGGGATGAACTCTCCTTCAAAAAGAGGGTACAAACTAACTGTTTCTAGTTGAAAACATGGCCTTAGACTTGGAGGAGCTGAATCTCTTTCAGCTACTTCAGACTCAGCTGCGAACCGCCTCGTGGATGCTGTAGGTCTTTTAGGCAGCCAGCAGAACCATGTCTTCTGTGAACAGCAAGGATGAAATCCACTGGTCTGAAAACCAGAGCCCCTCAGGTTGGATCTCATCCACCCCCAAAGCCTTGCCACTGAGTTCTTTTTTTTTTTTTTTACCTTCTTGGTGACTTAAGCCTGGGTGATGAACAAATTTGGTACCGAGCACACAGTCTTAAAGGAGACCCTCAAAGTATTCCACCATATGCCGATGTCCTTATTTAGGGTCAGGACCTTCCCACTTCTTCCCAAAACAGTGTCAGCAAAGCAGTGCTTCCCCCTCCAGAGGTGCTGAGTGGTTTGCCAGAATCACTTTGTTACCAACTGATAATCTTTCTCCATGATCTGTACAAACACCTGAATTTTTGTCCAGGCAGCAGCATTCTTGATACCTACTTGGTGCTGCAGAAGTCCAAGCCAACCAGGCTCAATTGGGATCTTTCTTGAGCTTGTCAGGTTCAGGGATTGCCACCGCTACAGACTCTGCGAACCTTATGGCCACAAATACAGGCAGCCACATCACAACTAGTGGCAGAGAACATGGTCCACTCAGAGTCCATGTCCCGAGCCTCTCCCAGAATCTGGAAATTCATCTCCTAGAGGTAGAAGTTAAAGGGGCTCCCACAGATATTCCCAGCAGATCCCATTACACCCTTGAGCCTGCCAAGTCTGTCTGGCTTCATCCTCTTCCAGTGTATCCAGCTCATCACCAGAAGGGGATCGGTGGACAGCTTTGCCCCTCATCTTATCAAGTGTCCAAGAAATTTGGCTAAAGGTCGGAAGATGTGACTACAAGGTTTATCATCTACCTCCAGTCTAGGGTGTCTTAGTGCCAAGAGAACCGATGGTCAATATTATGCCTTAACATAATGTTCATTATTTGCTTTCCATGACTTGAAAAAAAGTCGAATAATGAGACACCACTCAGTTCACTGCTTCGATCGTCTTTACAGTTATCTCTTGTTTCAGTGTTCATTCATCTAATAGGAGTTTGAAAAAGAAGCTATATATTGTACAAAGTAATTTGGTCAAGGATTTTTTACATGTTGGGGCATCTTAAAGAGAAAGCAGTTGCTTTGTCATAGTTTTCCCAGATATGAAATTATAGTTTGTTTTTTTTTCTATTGTCAAACGAAACTTGGCAATATTGGCCATAACGCTTTGCTATCTGTGATCCTATGCTGTAACAGCCAATCTATCTACTTGTCAACCAAAACGCAGAAATTTTTTTTTTTTATCTGGGTGTTTTATCCAATAAACCAACACAGTATTATTTTGAACAGAAGGTGTGGTTGTGGGAAGGGGGTTATCTATACATTTTCAAATTGCATTGAGAATTATGCAACCCCATCCTTCTTTTATTTCTAAAAAAATTATGTCTGTTTTCTGCATTTAGTTTTCTAAGCTCTTTTTACTAAAGGTAAAGGTGGAGGTTATTTAATGTCCTTTCACTGGTCATTTCTACTTGTAGGAATGTAATCCATTTCAGATAAAATATTGAAACCTATGTCAGGTAAGTCTTTTTTTTTGAGACCACTGCATGGGGATGCTCTTACACTTTGTTTTTTCCTAATAAAATTTTACAGAACAAATAGAACCTGCAGTTCAAACTCAACGTGTATAAAATTATTTTGGTTACTTATATTGATATCTGGTTATTAATATATTGATGTTGATATCTGATTAACTTTTCCACACCAGGTTAAGTGTGAATACTGGTGCCAAAACTATGGCATACTGCTGTAAAGATATGACAAATTTATTAAACTATTCTTTAAATAAGAGTTTAAGGTTTTAGCTATTGTTGTTTTATGTTTGCTTTAGCTGGAGATGTATACACGGGTCCGCCCCACTTGGTAAATTTGTGTAAACATGTTCACCACAGGCTTGTGTCTTCAGAGGTCAACTTTCGGTCTACGTAATTTGCCACAGGTGAAACTCGACTCCATTCCAGGGCACCAATACAAGTAAATGTTTCAAAGCTGCAGGAAATCTATTAGCACCTGGTGGGACTCCCCACACGTTCCACTCCATCCTATTTCAACCCCTCCTCCAAAACACTCTATCCCTGTCCCACCCTTGTTAATAAAGCCACACAAGACCATTGCACTCCTGCTGTGCCTCTAAAAGCAGGGGATTAGCGGGTGTGTGCACCCGTGCCTGTCCTTTTGGCATGTGTTGAGGTGTGCATTCATGCCTGCATAGCATGTATACCTCACAGTGTGTGCTCATGTAATATATCTGGACCTGTCCTTTCGACACACGTGCAGCCAGTTAGCGCTGAATGAGGTGCCAGACGAGGGTGCAGCAGCTGCCACACTAGCAACAATACCGGTGATCCCATCACAGAAGGCTGCAGTGACTTTAGGTTTGTTCATTCGTTGTACCTAATTGCTTCCACAAAATTAGACTTTGCATCACAAAATGTGGTGGTTTTTAATTTTATATTTTTTTCTGTATTGATGGGTTCAATATATTTACATAAAAAACATCTTCAAGTTAAGAGTAAAGCTTATCTTTTAAGATTTAAATACATGTACTTGATGTCATCATTATTAACTTGTTGTTGTATCTGATTTCTTTGGCAGGTGTCCTCACAGCCACATTGCTATAGCTTCTTATATCCAAACAAGTTTTAATATTCCCAAATGAATAAAAGGAAAGGAAGCAAGTTTTCTTTGAATTGGAAGTGTCAGTGGAAAGAGAGCCCTTCAATTCAGTGAGAATCATGTGTTCATTGGAATTTTTCTCCCCGCAAACAATTATAAAACTCTTTAAATTAGTTAGAAAATCAATTAAAGCTGAACTCAGAACTAAAATTGTCATTTGTTGTCATTTTTGCATACACATATGCTTTACATAGCAAAATGAAAGAGTATCAAAGCTTTGACAACATAAAGCAGTGTAAAAAATAACAAAATACAATATATATTTATCGGGTTTATTTATCCTGGCCTCCTATGTTTCTGTTTAAATCCATGATAATGAGAAGGATACGGTCAGTTGGGAACACTGGGCCTCTCCCCTCTACCACTTACCATGGCAACCCAATCTTAGATGAATCGAAGAGGATGGATCAATGTTAAAACCCATGTCATGTTTAGAATCCAGTAAAATTACATAAACTTAAAGGTAGGAACATTGCTATCTATTCTCCTAGCAGGACACATTCAGTCATAAAGCTTTGTGCTATAGCAAATGAACACAGTTTTATCAGATTCACACTAAAAATCATGGTAAATTTTTGCTGTTTTTGTTTTGGGTTTTTTTGTCATTTAGAATGGTAATTTCTAGTTTATCTTCTTTTATATACTATTACAACTAAAAATTAAGATTTAATAATTAAGGCTAATATTGAAATTGTTACAGCACACATACCAGGACACATTAATAATGTAAAGCTTACAGCTTTACATTTAATTTCCCTTTGGGATAAAGTATTTTTGAAATGAATTGCACTTTTATTTTTATAGTAAAAAAAGTGAACACTGATTCACTATTGTGAATCTGGGTATATCCAGGCCAGTTTTACTCTATAGAAGGAATATTTAAATATAATATCCTAATTGAATAAAATAAACACTTTGATTTGTTTCGTTGAACTTTTTTAATGCAATAGTTTTCCAGCAGATGTATTGCAACTTACACCGTTTTTTGTTGCTTATTTAGCTACTTGGAATAAAAGAGTGAAAGCAGCAACTGAGCTTTTGGCTTTCCCAGTCTCTTTAGAAAAGAGCAAATAACAAAAAATCTTATTTAAGAATCTTTGTTTTCAGGTAATTAGCCAACTGTAAACAAATTCTAATATATTAAAGTCAGTTGTGCCTAAGTGTTTGGGCTGTCCTGCTCTTCTGCTCAACAACTCACCAGCTAGATTGTGGTAAGGATTCGCCCTAATTGGATTTATGTGCGGGAATGTTTTCCAAAGCCACACTTGTGAAATACCTCAACATCTGCTGCCCATTAGCAGTGGACATAACACACAACAGAAAGAGAAAAGCCCCCAATGCCTTGATTCATGTGACTGCTGCCCTGCTTTTATTGCAGCAGAGGAATACGGCTTGTGGCATTGTTTCTATGCAGCAATCACAGCATTATCTTTTTCTTTTCTCCCTTGCTTTTGGGTTTCATTTGCATTTTGGTACTTATTTAATCCCACAGTTGGTGTAAAAATATTCTTACAAACTCCCTCTTTGCCAAAAAATGTCAGTTTTGCAACCTCTCTTCAGGTATAGCCATACCGTCTTTGGAGATTTGCCGACTCGCTTTCATCTCCTGCCTTTCAGTCGTCAGCATTCTTCCATTGAATCATTTTTACCTCAACTTTTCAACAGGACTTATTTTTCATCTGCTAAGTCAGCCCAATATGGACTCCTATTCTTTGTGTTCTTGTGCCCAGGGTTTGGACAGTCATTTATCTATGTCAGTACAACTTCGATAGTGAAACCCTTCCCTTGTCACTCCCTTCGGCAAAGACATCCTCCTGCTTCATCCTTCAGTAGGCAGAAGGAGAGACTAGCAAGGGGGTCTGACAACCCTGTCGACCCCTCATCTGTCATCTGCCAGGGGAAAAGCATCCACCTAATTGGGGGAAAGCATTGAGGGTTTGGAGGGCTGGTGTGGAGGTTGTTATTCTTGCGTTGGAAAGGTCAGAGGTGAAAAAGGGGAGATCACACCGGTGATTAGCCGTCTTCATGTGCAAGAATGGAGAGAAACATGGATGGGGGTTGGGCCCACTTCCTTTTAATTGCTTTGCAATTAAAAGGAAATAGGCTCAACTTAGCTTTTAGGATGATCAGACCTGTTAATGGTTCTCCATTGGGTCAAGGTTTGCACACTTGTAGACCAACTTGTGACTTGTAGTCAAATTCCTTTTACAGGATATAATCAAAAGAGCTCCGGGGTGCCTTGGATGTTTGAAAAATGTGATCTTACTCAGTTAACCACAGTCTCCAAAGTGATCATACTGTCAGTAATGAGAGCCTGTCAGTTTAAATCCTGTAAATGTTGGCAGCTCGATATAAGAAAGAAGTCAGAAAGCGAGGCTGCAGTTCGGGATTCCTGACAGGTTCTGGCCCCAACTGACTTTACTCCCTTCAACCATCCACCTAATGATGAACATGACCCATCTTCTCAGGTCTCCCCACCTCTGCT
>JAUZNJ010045957.1:12968-32172 GCA_034780135.1 Jordanella pulchra | reverse complement strand
ATAGATATATAGATATGTATATATATATTTCTATATATATATATATATATATTAATAATAACAATAAAATTGTTAATATTTTTATTTTTGAAATAATTTATTTGTATTTGAAATAACCTGTGAGTTGTGGTATGCAGAAGAAAAACAATAAAAACAATGAAAAGAACTTGATTTACCTCTACAATGCTGCGCAGGTCCTGAACGTAGGTTCTCTCTGTGTCCAGTATCTCCTGCACCACCCGGTCAACATATGTCTTGGGTCCCTGCATAGGGTTTATCTTCTCTCCAACCTCTGGGCTCAACTTTGGCTCTAAATGTTCTACTGCAGTCTGTCTGCTGCTTTTTCCACTTTTCCCCTCATCTTCGTCTTCACATCCCAGCTGTCTGGCTGGGACCAGTTCCAACCGAATTGCCCCAGAGTCCAGATCAGTGGTGATGGGATTACATTGAGGGGATGCAACAAGGGTAGAACGACTGCCCAAGGAGCAATGACTGTCCCTGGAAGAGGCGGAGGAAGAAGTGGAGCTGTAGCTAATGGGTCGATCAGCGCTGTCAGGAGAGGAGTCCATGCTGATGGCAGAGCAGTAACGCAAAGAGGCGTGACGGAAGGCCGGGTTGCGAAGGCAGCGTGAGGGGATTTCAACGGAGCTCAGGTCTGAGCTAGAGTCCGGGACCTCAGGAAGAGGAGGCAGCACATCAGGCAGGTAACTATAATCGTCTGAAGAAAAAAAACAGAGAGAAAAAAAACACAGATACATTTAATGTCAAAGACCAAACATTATCCTTTTTCATGGTGTTGCAGTTGTTAGCGGAACATTTGAGAACCTCGTGGAATAACAATGCATAAAAACACAAACAAAAAAATCTATGTCATTTACTTCAGTATTGACAAGCAAAATATTTTACTTTAAACTCTACAGCAGTTTTTTTCATAGTCCAAAGCATTCCTTGGCAAAATGGCAATGGTTTTTGAATGTATTACGATGAATGGAAATTTGATCACAAAAGTGAATAAAAACCCTTACAAAATAAATGCATATATGCATATATATCCAATCTAATTTAAATCCGTTTATTCATTTAGTGCCAATTCACAACACATGTCACCCCAAGGCACTTTACAGAGACAATTCCATCAAATCACAAAAAGAGCCTGGCTAAAAGTTTTCTATTCAAGGAAACCTGGCTGATTGCATTGAGTCATTGACTTTGCAGGATTCACTCCACCTAAATGAGCATGAGGCAACGGTAGACAGTTGATTTCATTATGCGGTTGACTCTGACGTCTATATTGATGTTCAAAAGTAAAACTCTGATTTAATATCTAAATAAAACGAAAGCACTATGAATGCTAAAAGACTGCCTGTCTGCTGTTGCAAGTACTACTTTACATTTTTACAGAGCACATCTGTTAAGCACCCTGATTCCTGACCACAGTCCAACTGACAGCAGTTTAAAAAACTAAATACCAAACATATAAAGGTCACTTGAAAATCCATGCTCAGTTCCTCTAAATTCGTTTTTTTTCCTCTTAAAAATATGAATACAGAAAGTAGTCACAGAACCACCGAGGAAAACAAACATGAAAGAAAGCAAACATTTCAGAATTCTAATTTGTTCGACCAAATCATAGGTGAGTGTGTATTTTGTTGGTCACTGCAAGCTATGCAAACTTCAAGTTATGAATGAAAGCTCTATTTCAGTACGTGCACATGGGAGTCACCGTTGCATCCAGCCTGCGTCAACCGTTTTTACAACAGTGTCTATTTGTAGAAATGGGTTCAAATACCAATTACCAGCCTCCCAGGGCTCCACAGTCAGTCTAACTTTAAACTAAAAATTTAATTTTTTCAAATAAAAATCTGCAAAGGCCACTAATAACATTTTCCAAGTTTCAACAATTTTCCTCAACAAAGCAAGGAACCATTGTACAACCATCTGTTATAGCAACAGTGACATCCAGAAGCCTTCAGTGCAGAAAGACTCAACTTCCACCTTTCTCACTTCAAAGCAATGACAGATCACAGGTTCAGCTTCAAAACAAGAAACGTGACACTAAGAACAAGCTCAAAGAGTCTAGCTCCATACCCACTCTCTCCCTTTTCAAACAGCTGGCCTTTCTGATATAGCAATGGCTCTTTTAAAGCTGGCACTCTGGTTGGACTGGTTTCTGAAAAACAGATCACAGGTTGGATTCAAAACAAAATTACGACGTTGAGCCAACTGTGAGATATTGGAATTCATTTTAACCCTTATACTACTCAATAACATAAATATTTAAGTACACAGAGTAGGGGTTTCTCGACTCTTTAAAAAAATATAATACATGTAGAGCAATGTAGAAGCTTTGCCCCATAATTTTTTTTTAATTTTCAGGGGCTTGGAAACAAAAAGGGTATATACTGTTCTTGCAAAAACAGATTTAATGGCACAAAACATATTTTAATTCATAATAAACTAAAACATAAAAAGTAAACTAAAACATTGGCTAATAAAGGTTTTTCCACCTTTAATAGCATCAGTTCTAATAACTGTGATAAAACCAGAGAAGGCCCTTTCCATTTGATTCCTCTTTTTATAAAACCGTTTTCATTTCATTGTACTTTATTCATATAGTACAACACATGTCATATCAAGGCACTTTACAGAAACAATTCAACCAGATCATACAGTCAGACTGGTTCAAAGATTTCTGTCTATGGAAACCAGCTGATTGCGTTGAGTAATTGCAGGATGTCAAAGCCAGACAGGAACAGACCCAACAAAGCCACTATTGACAAGAATAAGCAGAAAAAACATACAGTTATAGGTGGAACTTAACAAATACTGAATAAAGAAAGAATGAAGCAGAATGATAAAAAGCTGCTCCTATGTCCTCCAGCAGCTTAAGCCTATAGCAGAGAATAAGTTCAGAGATATTTCAGGATAACCCAAGTGACTATAAGTTTTATCGAAAGTAAAGCTTTATGCCTAACCTTAAAAGTAGACAGGAAGGTAGCTATCAGCTTCTCTATATGAGAGAAGCCTAATAACTAAAATTGTGCAGTTGCGGAAATTTGTTTTCAAATTCTACTTTAAAACAATTCTGTTTCTAAAAAAATCTCTTTACATTATCATTTTTTACTATTGTTTATAGTTTTGGACATTTTTGTTGGGCTTTTACAGCAATGTTTGATGAATATGCCTCAGGATAACTAACAGTATTTGCTTTTCCTTTGTTTACTGAACATTGAATTAAAAAAGTATTGCTTACATTACTAAGTTAAATAAGACCTTGATGGTTTTCAACCCTTAGTAGGTTTATATCAAATGTAACCAAAACTCCTACTTTTCCCATAAAAAAAACACAATTGCATAAAAAGCAACACTGAAAAGAGTGTTTGAGGCACAGATGTATCCCAGCTTTCTTTACTTAGAATCCTGCGTCAGTGAAGCCAAGAAAAGCAGGAAAGAACACAAGCCTTCAAATACTGAAGTGGCATGAAGTTTTGGTTTCCCCTTGACAAGTTTGGAGAGATTTTGCTATTTGTTTTTGTGTCCTCCAAATGTTTGCAATCCCAGCCTTGACCCACTTTTCAACTATTAAAAATGTGAAAGGACAAAGAATCTGAGTAAAATAAACGAACACCACCGCCAATGGTCTGGACTTTCAGTAAGCAAAGCTTTGCTTTCATGCACACGATGCACAAAGACACAGATTAAATTACATTCCACAACATCAAAGATTAACTACCAATTTATGTTGCTGTGCGACAGACCTTGTTGGATGTTTTTAAAAAAAAAAGAAAAAAAATAGTATTGAAGACTCTATAGAAATTAAAACCATGGCACCTTAATGAATGGTCCTATTGCTAATAAGTACAGCTGCTAGTTAGAATATACAACTCTCTGCATCCTTCATGTGCAGACTATAATATGAGCCTACAAAAAAACCCAAACACCATCGAGAGGTTGCCCCATCTTGTGTTTGCCCACCCCCTCCTTCCCACCCTTCAGCTTCATGTTTGGGGCACACCCTATCCGTTTCCTTGGTGAATTGACTCTTTTCCCTCTTACACATCAACCAGTGCAATCTCAACGCACACACAGGCACAGAGTAAAGATGACCAGGATTTGGTTACCTGCTATCCAGATTATTTTCAACCTGATCCTAGAAAATTATCTCTAATTATGGTCTTAAGTATGCAGGCTCTTCTGTGTATGTGTGTGTTGTTTGTCTCTGCACGTGCACTTGAGGATTAAAGGTTGTGTGTGAGGCCGGTGTTTTCAGCCAGTGGAGGGAGAGAGTGAATACAGCGAGTGTCTGAGCAACCTGGCCTCAATCTCTGGCTTTCATTAAACTCAACAAAGAGAGAAGATTTCATATGTTCAACATTAGACCCAGCTGAAAGGCAAACACAGAGAGCCAGAGAGAGGCAGACTGAATACTGGCAAACGGTAAACACCAAGTACAACAGGTTGTATTCATTATTTTCATTAATTAAATTGGTTACAGAAGGATTTATTTGAATATTTTAAAAGATACTAAGAGGAAACTAGGCTTGTCATGTATGTGCACTAATTTTGCAAAAATGGTGAATAAATTTTGCTAAGGTTTTGAGTTGCATCCATAACAGAAATTGTATTAAATTAATCAAATATGTGAAAAAGCTACTTTCTTTTCATGAAGCTTTTCAAATATTCTTCTCTGTTTTAATATGCCTTCTTCTCTGTTTTTAGTGTGTCCCAGTGGTACTATTACTGTCCACTTACAGTTCTGACATAGTATTTTAGGAGATCTCTTTAAATAAAGAAAATTCAGAAAATGACACTTTGTTGAACTTATCAAAATTAATAAACCTTATATTTCCCAAATTAACCAGATGATTTGATTCTCTACAACTTATGATTCCTCTTAGGTTATGTCTTCGTTTTCATTCTGATTTATAACATTAGTTGCAACTAGCTGGATATTCAGCATTTTTTATAGCATTAATCAAATATAACAATTCACTTTCTTGCCATAATCATCTCGTTATCACAAAAAATATCACAAGATTATCACAAGATTACAGAAGGGTGACCTCACGGTACTAAAAGGAGCCATATTAGAGTTAATAACTACAGGCGTCACCATTCATGACCTGTATAACTTACCCCTACAATAACTAAGTCATAGATAATCTTTGAACTATACGCAGACATAAAGATTAATGCTCTCAAACACGCAACACATAGATATTTCTCTGTGTACAGGAAAATGCTTCACACTTCCTAATCAAAATCATTCGGTCATTTTTTTAAATCTTTAAAAATAATCCTAATCAAGACTGGTTTGCAATACAGATATAAAAATGTTTGTATATCTACAAAAGTAATTTCCCTCTGGGATTATTAAAGTATTTCTTATTCGGATTCTATGAATATTAAAAAGACCTGTACAGAAAAGACCATTCACGACGCTGCCAGTGTAACAGTGTCTTAGTGTATGAATGAATCATAACTACCCAAACAGAAGCGCCATTTCCCTCCAATGGTGCAAGCCAGTCGGACAAGCCTCAATACCAGTCCAGCCAGGTTTAATGACTCATGCTAAATTTGACTGGTTCACTTCAGTCGGACTCTTTACAGCCACCTGAAGTGCTCTTTGTTGTAAAGTGGTCAGCAAACAGCTGAGAGCACTGCTCCCTCTTTATGGCCCTGGGGCCTCACAAGCAGTTTAAAAACCTCTAAGAGCACTTTTATAATAGAAATCTCATCTAGTCATATAAAATATCAAACAGTTTTGCCAAAACATTACTTTATACCTACACATCACTGAGCTAAACCGTTCTCTGTGCTTATTTAAAGTCAAGTGTCGCCCTTAATCACTGGGTCCTAACATGAGAATACACTGACAAAATGTAGCATGGGGCTCCAGCAACAAACATCAAACATGTGAATCCCAGGGTGTATCCCTTGGCAAGAAAACACAGTCCAAGGAATATCAAAGAAGGGAACTTCATCCTGTAATGGCAACCACTTGAGAAAATACCTACTTGGTATGGCTACATGAAGAGACTCAAATGAAAGAGCAGGAGGGGAAACATTTTAGAGTTAGATAAACACACTACAGAGCCAGACAAATAAAGTCCCATGGCCCAGACCTGCTTGCATATAAGTATCTGCTGAATTTGCATGATAAATGGAAATATATGCAAATGATTAACAGGAGACATTTAAGCACCAGATATGAAGAACTTTACTACTAAACAAACGTGCAGCTGAAATTTCTCATCAGGGCTTTGGTCTGTACTTTTAGGATTAATTAGAACTATTAATGTACCAATGAGATCAATCAATTAGCCAGTGCTTAAAATAGGTCGCCTTGATAGGATCTGGCTGATAACTCTTTTTGTTTTTTTATGAACATGCAGCCACACTGCATATGAAACTCTGGCTTGCTTGGTACGTTTCAATTCCATAGTAAATTATAGAAATTACTTTGTGTGCATCAAAATCATAAAAATGAATGAAAGTCAAAAGCTTTTGCACTGTTTAAAATTTTACAAATTAGCACAGAACACCCTTTGGTATCTTTATGAAAACAATAAATATACATCCTGAAGTTTTAATCCCTTTTTCTTGGGGGACAAACTGCATTCTGATATTTCCCCTGTGGAACTTCAAGGTGTGCACTATTTTGTGTAATCTCAGGACAAAATTTCAGTAATTGAAGCCTAGATGACAAATTTAACTTCTAGTATAAAAAACACTGGCACTTAATCACCTTATATGTGTGCCAATCAAATTTTTTTTCAATGCACATTTTAAATTGATATGGATATTGCCAAACGGTTTTAGAACTGTCATGCAAAAGCTGTAGAGCTTCACGGTTAAATTATTTTAATCATTTTCTAGAGATTTTCCAGCTTTATAGCAATGCTTTGAATGAAAATGTTAAAAGAAAAATAGAAGGGTTCACAGAGGGAACAATGGCAGCCTGTAAAAACATTTAAGCCACTTTTGATTGCAGAAAGAATCAGTGCAGAAACACATATCTAGTAAGTGTTCCAAAGACCAACACCCAGAGCTGCCCAAATAATCCCCTGCATCAATGGATTGTTTAAAATCAAAATTTAATTCAATCAATTTGAATAAAAAAATACATGAGAGAAAATGAGTATGTTTTAATCAGTGCGGAAAACCCAAGAAAGTTTGACACACCAACAAGATGAAGGATTTCTCTCTCCAGCTTTTTCTATCAATTAATACAAATTTTCTATAAACTTTTCACTCTTACCTACTCAATAATTTAATATATTGCCATATCCCTCATAGCCTGACATAAACTGTCTTCCAAACATTTTCTTTCTCTTTTCCTGTCATTGTTTTTCTCCATCATCTCATTTTGTGATGAAACAAAACACATCTGGCATTTCTCAACGGGCAAACCTCACAATTCAGCTTCCACCAGACATTCCTTGCAATCAGACCATGTCTATTCTCTTCTGTTAAAGAAAATAACCATCGACCAATCTGTACATCATTTAGCTACTGACCACCATGGCTCGAGTGTATATTTATGGGCAGTGTTTTATCTCTTAGGCTCAATAGACAAAATGTTTTCTCTCCAAGTTCATGGGACATCAAAATAAAACTCTCCCACAAGGAAAGTTAGTGAAAATAGACAATCTCATGCAGTTGTAAGCAAATATGGGTTAAAAAGTAATAAGGCCAGTTTGCAATAGAGGATAAACAAGAAGATTTGATTGTCTTTTTTCCAGTAAAGGTTAGGATTTTACTTTTGTGAAATACATTCACATTGGCAGAAAACACTTCATCGTGAGGTTTCCATGGTAAGAAGTTTCAAACAGCTGCTTTTTAAATGATATTCAAAAAAAAAAACATTTCAATAAAATGCAGAAACATTTTTCAATTTTCAACTAAAAACAGCTTGTTTTTGAAGGAAAATACATGCTTTTACAACACAGGGAGTGAGCGCACCAAGACTACACTTTACACAACTCATAAGTAGTTTAGTCAGAGTTGCTTGTGGGTTCTTGTTTTTTATACTGTCTCTTACAGATGGCAACTCAATCTCTGATGACTCTGAATGCTTCTATGCAGAAACTCAAGAAGTCTGAACAGATAACTAACACCAGTTGCAGTGCAGCCGCCTTTGTTTTCACTTTGGTAGTGTCTTTAACCTCGGGGACATTAGTAACTGTGAGGAAGAGTGAGGAATGAGGGGTAGATGTCCCAGAGGAATGAAAGTAGGAAGAAAAGATGAGAAAGAAGGCCATAGGTCAAACACCACCCACTCCCATATTCTTTCCCTTCTTCCGTTTCCCAACTGATATTTTACTACATATTCTGTCTTTTGCTTTAACTCAACCAATCCACACACATAATCACTAACTTTATAATAGTTTATCCTTCAGAAAATCTAACTAAACAACACAACAAAAGTTTTGTGGAGGCACATGTTCCAAGGTTACGTAGGGTCCATTTCAGCTCTGTCCTTATCTCTGATAGAGATACAGCCTAGATCACAACTGACGCTGAACACCCTAAAGTGTCGCTCTGGATTTCACACTGCTGCCTTTAATATGGAGAGCAAAAGGAGACAAACAGGGAGGCTGGAGGTTGGAGAAATAGAAAAAGTTGAAACACAGGATTGGAGACTGAGGGCATGTTTTCCACTGAACCTGGCACTAAACCTACAAAGACCTGTGCAGGTTTGGGAATATACTCAACTGCAATTATTTTGGATGAACTGCTGGGGCATAACAAGAGGAGGCAGAAGAGAAAATATGCCTTCTTTGAAGATTATAGCTCCAGAATATCCTTGGATCATTCCTGATCTTCAACCTTTGTACCTCTGGGCTTTTATGGCCTTATAAAAAACAAAATAAACACACAGCATACAGCTGGTGTATCAATTAACAACAACATTTTCCCATTATAAGATTTACCAACTGTAGATAAGATATTAACTGATTTCAGCCTTTTTAACAAAACCTCACCTCACCGAACTATCTATTCAGTGAACTATCACTATTCTCTTTGGCTTTAATAGCCTTGTAAAACCTATGTAAACACACGTTTGCAGCCAATGGACTAATTAACCCCATTTTCACATAATATAGTAAAAACACTCAACACAACCGTAACACGTTTAAAGTATAAGGTTACCCTAAAGTTTAAGTGTCCAAAAAACATCTTTGTTTTGGACGTTGTGGAGACACCCCTCAGGAATGTGCAGTGTAGTTATAGCTCCATGTAGCTGTGGGAAAAGCATCCACCCGCACACTGTCCCTATTTTCAGACACCTCCAGTCTTGTACTCACCCACGGGACACCCATGCAACACTTGCAGTTCACACCCTTCAGCCGTCTCTCTGACAGTAACTCGCTGGTCTCAGTTTCTGACATGACAGGAAAAAAGTCCTACAGCTGGAGCTGCAGGGTGCACTTTTTGGGTCAGGTGAAAAACTAAACTAGAAAACTTTTTCCAGGGTTCTATCCCAACCATGTGTACTTATGTGCTCAGAATGGAGACCCCCCCTCCCTCACCTCCCAGTGGACATGCAGGGTGGGTGGAGAAGAACGGAGTACTCCATTGTTTCCAGCACTTCAAATCCAAAGAGTTTGCGCTAAAAAGTAATTATTCCCCCTCCTCTCCTTTATTGTTTCATACCCATTTGCAGCCTGCAGACAGCTGCTGCCCTTTGAAGCTCTTAATTGGGTCACAGGCTGCAGAATGGACCCTTTACATGCAATTAGATATGGAAGCAACACATATTTATCTAAAGCATTTTAAATAATAAGGATTAACATTACTAAACTGATGACCACACAGAAATAGTATGATTGGGAATGGATACTGAAATTGTAACAAATTGTGATTGCAAAAGTTAAAATACTTTTAGAGTTTACAAAAATTAGCATCTTTATCATCATCATCAGGGAGAAACTTGTTAGTGTTTATTTAGGAATAAAATAAAATAGTTCTTACCAGTAGGCATTTTGTGGCCTTTCCCTGTTCAGCAGAAATGAAAGCAAAACGCTTTTTAAAAGTGATGACAAGCAAGTTTAGAAGGATCCTGGATTTCCACTGCTCACATATCCAGAGTTTTCCAAAAGATCTTCATAGCAGCTCCAGAAAAAAAATCCTTAGATTCTCCAAATTCTCAGAGGCATTGTGATTCTTTTTTTTTTCTTGAAGTTGGTGTGCGGTCAGGTCCTAAATAAGATACACAAAAGCTCACACACCAAGGCTGGGATTTCTCCTCAACTCAGACTTCCAGCTCTTTTCTTCAACTCTCTTCAGCTTGCCAAGGATCTCCTCTGTCTGCTTCTGTCTCTGAAAGCTCCCCCCCCCACTCTCCTGCATCCACAGCCTGCATGTGTGCCTGGAAGTGTTCATGTGTTTGCATTGGAGTGTGTGTTGTGTGTGTCAAAGTGAATGGCCTCTGCTCTCTCATGCTCCCCTCCCTGCTGGGTATTCCCCTCCCCCTGACTCCTCCTCTCCTTCTCTTGCAGCAAATTACAAGGATACGGGAGTCCCGCATTAAGTGTGTTTTTTACTCTTTATTTAAACTCTCTTATCTTTTCTAGCCTTTAGCTCTGTTATTCAAACAGTCTAGCCCAGAATTGAACTAGCAGGCTGCTGCTGAAAGGTTTTCACAACAAGAAAAAGTTTTTATGTGCATCTTTTTTTCTATCCACTGAATTTTTGCTGTGGATGCACAGCTGCATAGATTGCACACTGATCCACGCTTCACGAGAAGGAAAGGGGGTTATGGGTGATCAATAGGCTGTGAGCCGCCTTTGACAAAAGCTTCTCATCCACTCAGAGAAATAGGAATGCTTTTTGTTTTGTGGATTAGAGAAAAAGGAGAGCAGAGTGATTATAAAGCATTCCTAAGGAGTAAGAAAGCCAAAGACTGATGAGTATTATTATAGTAAATAAATATGTAGCTCCAAAACCAGGCTAAACTGGTATAATGTTGATCATTTAGTCTATATAGTGCTTTCAATAATACAAAAACGTATCAGATGCTAACCCCCTCTACGTTGTTTTTTTTTTTTAAATTATATTATTTTATAAAAAGCTAAACAAATGTGATATCAAAGTTTAAAGAGTTATTGTAGCAGGTTTTCCAAAAGCAGCTTGCCTAACTGAACTTAGTATTACTTTTTTTACAGTGTGAAGAAAACTGGTGGTTTGTCATCATGAGAAGAAATAGGTCAGCAGAGTTTTACAATGACTTACATTTGAAAATTTGAATTTTGCAAGTGGTGCCCTCATACTTAAAGAGTAGAAATTAGATACAAGTTTTTTTTTCATATTTGGAGAAATTAAATGAAAAAATAAACATTGGATTTACTTTGAATACAATTAAAAATAAGCAAAAAAAAAAAAACTTAAAATGAATGAAGCCACCAAATGTGTAATTAAAGCTGCCCTTATGTTGAAAGAGCATTGGGTAATTTGAGAAAAGAAACTTTAAACCAAATTCATTACTTCGTTTTTTTAGTGAACACATTTAGACTGAGGCATCTAATGAAAACAGAAATCTGTGAACAAGAAATGCAGTCTGTGCACAAATACACTTGGAGTCAGATTCAAGCTCTGGTTGCAGCTGCTAATAAACAGGTGTTTCAACAATTGCTATGAGGCTTCGAGTTCCCATTGGCAGAGATTCACACTTCATTTTATTTTGTTAAGCAGTGAAAAACTAATCTATGACTGAACGAGCTGAAGCAGTTCATAAAATGAGAATTAAACCCTAAATCTTGAATATCAGAGATCTGCATACAAAGATTCACTGAGATATCAGTTGTTGACCAAAGTGCTCTTATTTTATTTTCATCAACTCTAAATTATTTACTGCTTGGGGAAAAGCAGCAGCCTTGTAATCAGTAAACACACCATATTTTGTAAAAAAAACAAAAAACAAAAGTAAAGATCATTGAAGTGCAGAGACATAGTAAGCTGGTAACACAGATTTTTTTTCTTAAACATGTTCTGGCATGCCTATGATTCCTTTATGCTTCAGGAGAGTGAGAGAGAGCAACACTTCCAGCAGATTACAGGAACGCTGCACAGCTATCAACCTTCGTCTGGCATAGAACAAGGTGGATGTGGAAATTAAAAAAGGACCTTTTTGTTCATTCTCCAGGGAATAAACACACAGCTGCTTTAATATTGCTACCAGGTTAGTCTCTAGTATAAGATAAAGCCAGTGGGGATGATAAATGAACTCTTTCAAACAAGCTTTAATGTGCAATTTCTTCTATTTATATGCATAGATAATAAAATCATTATGACAAGAAGGGTACAGAAAATACTTCATTATGTTTTAAAACAACTGCCGCTAACCCATTAACTTAAATGGGCACACAGCTAACAAAAAAGGTCGCATTGTGGAAAACTATGGGATGTTTATTTAACTCCAAGAAACACAACAAAATTAGGACATATCAAGTGTCCAATTGGGATGAGACATGCAAGACAACCAACCCTTATACACTAAAACAGTCTGTTGACTGTCTGTTTTAACCCATTAATGACTAGGATTGGTCACAACAGCAACGGGTCCTGCAGCAACCTTCTTTTTTTCCTCTCATACAAACAGAACAGAGCCTAAAAATCACGACCCCTCTCTTAAATGGTCAGAGGATCCGCTGACCCATGAAGGACCTCCGACTCTACTCTGAATCCAAACTGTTCACTTGGTGCAACCCCCTCTTTACTGAAGGACACTCACATACACACCTTCCATGATGAGCACCAAAAGCTTAGCAAACATGCACAGGGATCTCTAAAGGTCCTCAGCTCAGTGAAGCATGACCTGTTGATGACATAAGGCTACAGCACAAACCTCTATCAGATGACCTCTGGGTTTTCCCATCACTGACCACAAGCTAAAACAACGCAACTGGATCTGTTAACGAAGGCAAGCTTCCTTAAACTCAGTTCCCTCATGCAGAGAAGGAGCTGAGGATTTGTGAGTACGTTGGAATTTTAAACCTATATGCTCGTATTATGGAAAAAGTTACCAGCATTGAGAATACATTTATTTTCAAAGAGTATTTAAACCTCTATAATAAAAACAATGCTGTGATCCAAAACAATCACGTTCCCCCTCCATTTATTCTTGTGCACTGAAAAGAAAGGGACTTCAACCCCTACAGAGGCAGAGAACTGATTCGAGGCTCATTAGAGCCAATTGGTGATATGTGTGAGTGTGTTTGCATATGAGTTTGAAACCAGGTTCCAACTTCAGCTCAGATAGTCTGACAGCTTCTTCTAATTTCCAGGTTATATAGGAGGTTAAGTGATTCTGTGGTGACAAGTGAGGTGTTGAATATTAGCAAAATACATCCGGAAAGAGGGGGTGACTGTGACTAATGGCGAGAGTCTGTGGGTGGAGGGGTCATTCCTGTATGGTTTTTCCCTCCCTCTGTGATGCTGTCAATGCTGAGATGGATCATCTGCAAAAAACACACAGTCCTTCTTTATCTTCACAGCTTCTAAGTGCCACCACCCCTCACAGTTTCTCTTGCAGTTCGACATTCGAATTAATCAACAGTTTTTCCTGATTTTCTTCTTCTAAGAATTTCATATGGTTGAAAAATCATTCTCTAGTTTTGTATCATAAAACACGAACAGCTTGAACTTTACAAAGTATAAGATCCTTAAGAAAAAATATACTATGAATTTTATAGTCTTTTTGTCATTTTTCTTAAAACATTAAGGTGAATAAAATCAAATAGATGATTATATAGTTGAGATGTTGAGCATGAAGGAAATCAACTTAAATATGTTTTGCTAGAGTCTTTAATTTGGGCTATTGGTGTTAAAGTTAGCAAACATCCTGCTAAGTGTTGAAGCTACTAAGTTGTTTTCAAAACTTAAGATGCAATTATTTAAAATCACTGCAGTTTCTCATTTAGATTTCTTTTATCCTTATTTAACATTCCTTAAAACCATCACATTTTCAAAAACTCAAAGAGAAAGCAATTTAGTTTTTTTTCTTGATATTTGCTTTACTTCAGTTTTTCACAGTTGACAGGCAGAATAAAAACAAACAATCTCTTGAACTTTATGGCTAAAAAAGCTCCTCTCTGTTCTTTACACAAGATTTACACAAGCATGACATGTTCGAAAGAAGCTTCAACAGCAATCCATCCAATCTAAACCTGTATCTACGATCACACGTGACTATAGTGAGTACAGTACAAACCATAAAGCCCTTTTTTTGTATAGAGGCAAAGTGCACTAAAATTAGCTGTACAAGCAGGTCTGAATTTCTCTTTATTTTTATTCAAACATTTTAGAACCATTTTTTTCCAGCTGCAGTCGTCCAACATGTGTAATTTATTTAATTAAATAAATTATTAGAAGGTCACTAAACTGATTATTACAACAGTTATAATCACTTATGTGGACAGGCCAACATAATACACTATAAGGTTAGAGTTAGTTGTTTGGAAATATAACTTGAATATTTTGGGTCATTTACTTTTGTTTGATTTAACTGAAAATTTAGACTTGAGTTAAAGGAAAATGTTGCATTAAATATATAGAAAGCTGTCTTTCAAAGTGGTGAATTTTATCTAGAAAAGAGTTAAATGTCTTGTTGACAACAACGAAACATAAACAGTGACATCACAGAATTAGGTTTTAATGCAGCTGAAAATGCAAACTGAAGTTAGTCAGTTCTACTTTTTTATGATGAAGGTTAAAAGTAGCACTATTGTTGTGGTTTCTTGAACTGTGACTGTCTGTTTCAGCTGACGTATTTCCAATGAAAAAGTTTCCAGGTTCAGAAACGTCCTTCTGAAGGATACTTTTGAGAAGGCTTATTTTATAGAAGTACTAGTTATTATTTTAGACAAACCCACCTTTCATGATTTTAGCACTGATTCCTTTCATTTTTTTATATGTATATATATTTATGAGCATTCCAGATTTCTGGATGACATTCACTCTGGCTGCAACCGTCCACTTGCAGTGCCAAGGCAAGTCCAGAAATGTCTGATTCCTACAGGGAAACAGAATCTGACTGCAGCACCGGTTACAGTTTATGTAAGAGGAGGAATCTCTCCAATTTTGCAAACCGAGCTTGAGAGATCACATCCAGGAAAACAAGAAGCGTCTTTCCCATTCCAGTAGACTAAACAACAACAAAAGCCACACAGACAAAAACCTCAGCAGTTACGTCAACATAGCAACATCAGCAGGGACAGCCTCAGCTAATGATTGAGCAGGGTGGAACTGTGGCGAATGCAGATCAGAGACATGTGTGGAGGACAATGTTTAGAGCAGTTTACAACAAGGAAGGTGTGAATTGTGGGAGAAAAATTATGAAAAGTAAAAATGGAGCAGCAAAGAAGCAGGATCACATGTGGCTTACATTTTGTTAATGTTAAGAAAAAACTGATTTATGTATTTAGCCACTAAAACAATAGTGAATTATGGTAGGGGAAAACAACCTGTATGGTTATACGAAGTCATTGTGTTCAAGCTGCACTGTGGCGGATATACAGAGGAAGCTGTGTTTGGCCTTAGATTATAATATGAGCATGGGGTCCCACTCCAGGAAAAGAGACCAAGCAGGGGGAGTTTTTTTCCTCCATTATGGAGATGTACCGAATGGCCACTTTGTTAGGTACACCTCTTCAGTCCTTGTTCACATAAATAACTAATGAGCCAACTGCATGGTAGTAATCAATTCTAGCTGTGGTAAGGGTGTTGAAGTATGAACTGAGCATTTGATTAGTGAAAAAAAGGATTGTGGACAGAGGAACTGGTTTGAGTTGTTGGAAACCACTGATCATCTAGTATTTTAACGGGTAACCATCTCCCCCAGAGAAGGGACTATCTTGTGAAAGGCTGTTTTTTGTGCATAAAATTGTCTCATTGATATCAAAGAAGAATATGTAGACAGGTTTAGGATAAAAAAAGACAATAATGGTGCAAGTAACTTGTTTCAACCATCGCGTAACAAATAAGATCAATGAAAATCCTTCTATTAGCACACATATGATGACTACATTTCAGCTGCGACATCGAGATGGTTCATTCAAAATTGGGATAAGGATCATGAAAGCATGACTATATACTGCCATCTATTAATGAGTCTGGTTGTAGTAGTGTAATGGCATAGGGGAATATTTCTTTTGAACACTTCGGGGTCCTTAGTACCAACTGAGCATCATTAAAAGGCCACAGTCTATTCTAAGAACTGGTGATGACCCTTTATAACCCCAATACTCCAATCATCTGATGTCTACTAAAGCTTGATTCATATCTGCTTTGTTTTTATATATTCCTATGAGATCACATTACTCCAGTGGCCTCAACAGTCACACATCTCCATCCAACTGATCTCCTTAGAGACATGGCATAGTTGTATATTTTTGATATGATCTGCCACCCCCAAACCTGCTGTCACTACATGATGCCAACATGATAATTTGGATCTAAAGTCTGAAGAATATTGTAGATTTAATCATATAATACTTCAGTCACAGTGTGTGGTAAACCTACCTCTTAAATCATTAAAACACTTTAATTTGAAATAAACATTACAGTAACTCAAATAGGGTAACTTTAAAAAAGAAGATGAACCAGAACATATTTTCCCTACATCTTATCTCTTACAGGAAACAGAATTAATCTTTTTATAGAAACTTCAAAAACAGTCAAACCGATAACGAATGACACAATAATAGAAGAGTCTCCACTGTATTGTATCCAAATGTATGTTCCTTAGAAACCTCAGTGCTCCACTTAGTACTCCTTAAATGAGGACACACCACAGAGGAGAACACACACATTGTGTGCATGCAAAAACACCGCCTCCACACACACATACACACACACGAACACAAATACAAAAAAAAAAAAAAACACTGATGTACTTACATTAACCCTAAAAACGAACTGCCCTCTTGTTATATACTGACAGTCACAACCACTGAAATTTAATTGTAGATACAAATCATATTGGTTAATTTTGTCACTTAAAGATCATATAAGTCTATGAAATAAAAAAAATCTGGTTTAGCATTAACTTCAAATATTAGATCAGTAGGAATACACCATCATCTTTATTCATTATCCTTGATTCTTCAAACGCACACATTTTAACAGGTCTTCTGTGTTTAAACACAGGCTACAGTAGACTGCCAAGCTGTTACAACTAGACAAGTATACAAAGGTGCCATTAGAGTTTTGCCAAATTGAAACTTTAGCAGGAGTAATTGGTGGTCAGAATCCCTTTGGTTGAAGTAATATGTGCAATTAGGATAAAAAAAAAGACAGGCCATCTTTTTACAAGCACAAACTCAAAAAGTGATAGCCAATACCCCAGAGTACATTTGATGTTAGGTTGAAATTTACTGATTCTAATTCAAAGCTAGAAAGTGAGTCAACCTGTCACTCACCTCTGAGATACCATTCGCATAGCTATCCTTTCTTCAGTTGATTGTATCCCAATATCCTTTCGCATGTTAGATCCATGTCTGAAAAATTTAGAAAGTTTCAGTTAAGCCAAATGACTTAAAGAGGTAGGTATTGGTGTTGTCGGTCCACACCTCAACAATATGAGGTCAGTTGAAAAAGAAAGAGACACTGAAAGGAAAGCAAAGGGGGGTAGGGTGGGGGGGCATGGAAACAACAGAGCTGACTGCCCACAGGGAGGGGCGGGGGAGCGATAGGGAGCAAAAAGCTTGCACATCCAAGCAGCCTGCTTCCTGACCAATTACTGCTGCAAGACTAGTCTCTCTCTACCCTCCTCCAAATGGTAAGTTGCTCTAACCATCCTCCCTCACTTTGCAGACAGCAATCGCTTCAAGTACCTGGAGAGCTGCCAGCACTGCAGGCGACACAAGTGACACTGGAAAACGCAAGAGGAGCTGTCAGTGAAACTGTGACGACCGGCTGAGAGGCTAAACGGAAGATGAGCAGCGGTAACAAACTGTTAATGTGAAATAACAGTGATTAGCAGCAAAAAGGGAGTAGGATGGCAGAGGAAAAAAGTGATATTTATGTAAAAAGAGGCCAAGGAACAGAGGAATAAACAGATGAGCTGTCTTGTTTAACCCCCTAAAAATACACCAACAAGTGGGTCACACTGCCTGCAGAGAGAGTTTAGAGACTTTTTCCGGCTTAGCCTAAACTTTTTCTTAATATACCCAAGACAAAAGTTAATTTGACTGAAAACAACAAAACTACACAGTTCATTAATCCATTTGTGGTAATAGCACAAATCCAAGCCAAGTTGCCATTTTGGAACTATAACCAATTCGGTCATTGTTCTGTTTCTTAGGAGGGCAGGATGAAGGAAAGTCCCTTCTCCTGGAGCCAGGAGCAGTTCCTGCTCCCTGGTAGGAATGCTTCCTGAGATTGATAAAGTAGCTCCTGGTTCTGTCAGCACACAACTTTCTCACTTCAATGTTTTTACTGCTTTTTCCACCGAAAACAAAACCGCAAGAGCTCCTGCAGTAAGAGCAGATGGTGGGAAACACTGACTATGATAAGAAAACTACACAGCTCATTCTATGGTCCTCATATACGTTTGAGATTTCTGACAGCATGGAATTTTTAAAAGCAAAATTCCTAACTCAAGTGAGAGTAGCTAAGAATACACATCTGATCTGGGTAAGAGACTGACTGACACAATGGCCTGAAATATATATCAAACAGTAATTTATCTTTTAAGTTAGATTACATTTCAAGGTCATGCAAGTTTTCTACCTTGTTTTCTTCTGCAGTCACACAGACAGTGAGAACCAAAATGTTTCACTGTTTTGTCCGTCTGAAACTCTCTTGCCAGGGCTGCACCGTGTTTATTGAATGCAAGCGGATTTGTTTTGGCTTGTGATGTATATTGTGCTAAAGGGTATGATGTAAAGAAGCGGGTCGACACTTTTCTGGTGTTCCCACTGTATGCCGTAGAGTTTCCAACAACTCTACGGCATTCCGTGGTGATTTTAACCGTGTCACTTGCTGAGTCATTTTGACACGAGTTGATGAGGATCAGTGATCCATCCCACTAACGCTAAAAGCTGATTGCTTGCAGGTTTAAGAGGTATTTTTGCCCAATGGGAAAAGGGGTATGAGACAATACATAACTACAGTAAAAAAATAGTGAAAGTATCATTCTAAATAAATATATTTGAGAAGATTATCTCTATCCACAGTTCAGTAAATAGCACAAATGTAA
>JAUZNJ010045957.1:0-12868 GCA_034780135.1 Jordanella pulchra | reverse complement strand
AGTGAAAGTATCATTCTAAATAAATATATTTGAGAAGATTATCTCTATCCACAGTTCAGTAAATAGCACAAATGTAAAGTTCTGTTGATAACTCAAAATTCACGTCTGGCACATTATTACAAAATGTTAGGTTGTAGTAATGATGTTGTGGCACTAGATCTCACAATATCAAAAGGTGATTATGTTTATCATCAAAATATCTGCCAAAAAAGTATTTTTCAGTTTTAATATATGCATTCCATGTACAAAAGTGAGTGCTTTATATTTTGCATATGTTATTAAAGCTTGGAATAGAAATCTCAAAAAAATAAATGAGGCATTTTTTAAGTCATGCATGCATATTCACAATGGCTTTTGATTGCCATCATTGATTATTGGTTTTAGCTTTATTTGAATCTATATTCCATTTTTCCTGTGGTTTACAAGAATGTATTATTCTTTCCATTTGTACTTAATAGCTTAGTCTATTATTACTTGATTTGTTAAATAGTTTATTGACTGAAATATGTTAACCTAAAGTTGAACGGTTCTGTTGACAGTTCTTGTATTTTGGAGAAAATTGTTGATTTTTATTATATGTGTGCAGTGTTTGGTATTTGAGAACACCAGTGTGCAAATTCACTCATTCATCTATTGTTCTCACTATGTTCTCACTCTCACCAAGCAGCTATGCACAAAACACTGAGTGACGGAGAGTAAAAGCTGCTTAGTTATTATTTCCTGATGATCAGGAGGTGTCCAGACTAGGACAGTTTAATTAAAATTGATTTATTGCAGCAAGGTGGGTGTTACAGTCTTCAAATTTTCACCATGTTTATTAATGATCATTTTTAATGTTTTAGACTGTATTTAGTAAACTATGGTCAGGGCATTTGGTTATTTACTTTAGAATTTTAATGCTTGACTCATAAGACACTCAAAGAATAGTAATACATTTCCAGTAAAAGTTAGATACACTTGCATCAAACAAAAAATGCTTGGAGAAGCTAAAAAATATGACGATGATGATGTCACATGTTAGATTCAACTGGATGACTATTTGAGGAAATAAGTCATATCCTATTTTGAAACCATAGCAGGTTCCTCCCATAGCAGTGAAATACATGATAAAACATTTGCATTTAACCAAATTCTTCTGTTTTTTCAAAGTATCATTGGCCTAATTTGAGGAGTCCTTGCTAATTGCCTGTGGCTTTTGAATGATGAGCTGTCATTTCAAGGTTGACGATTGTTTTATGAAAAGGTAAATTAATAAACCATACAGAAGAACTCCTGAAACAACGGGAAGGGCCCCTCCTCCAATTTCCTGCCTATCTTCAGTGGCTTGTTTACAAACTAGAACTAAACAGGACATGACACAATTAAGCACGTGAATCATGCTCACATTACCATTCTGTCATTTAAATGTCACCCAAGGTTCTGACTGTATCTCATCATCAGAGGAAATGCTAATGAGTAAAACATTTGTCCCCTTTGTTCAGAATCTTTGCCACAGTGATCTCACTCTGAGTGTTCTGAGTCCTTCAAGCCTCTACCCACACTTCACAGCTTTTATATCTTATACACGTCATTAAACTCGGTCAGTTTGTGTTCCGAATAATGATGATATATGTCAATTTAAGCTACATTACTTGGAAAGTAATCCACACGCAGTAAAAAAGCAATCATACATCTTGGATATTTTCACACTTTGTCACATAAATGCCACAAAATTTTATGTGGTTATTTGAGATTTTATATGCTAGTCGTAGTAGTAGTGCAAAATGATACAGTAAAAAGAAAGGAATGTCTTGAGACCCATCCAAATACTTTCTAGAACCCCCTTCAATGTTGCTATATCATTTAGAGATTGTTGGTCCACCACCATATATACTGGTACACTGTCAGTAAGGATTCTTTAATTTTTTTTTTTAAATAGACTGAACTGGACTCACATGTTGTTTGTTGCTTATAGTATTAGAGTTATTTACAGCACATTCCCTGAACTCTTTGGTGTGTATCTTCTTCCTCATGGCACAGTTTGTTCATCCTGCATATTATTAGATTTGACTTTTAAAGGCAATTTTTGAATCTGGTTTTTATAGTAGAATAATTACAAATATGAACATCACTATTTTCAAAATATTATGAGGAAAAATTGATTTTTTATTTTCATTTTACTACAACTTTTTACTCCACTTTTTTTCTAGGGAATAAATTACAATACCAATAAAAAGCAAGGCAAGTTTATTCGTAGAGAATTTTGTACGGAGAAAATTCAAAGCACTTTACATGAATTAAACCTATAAAATAAAGAAGGAAAATAAAAGCAGAGTAAAAGCAAGTACAGATAAAAATATGGTAAAAGCAGGTAGTAAAGTTAATAAAAAAAAAGTTGGAGCACAAACACTATACCCCAATTAATAGTTTAACCTCAACAGTCAAATGAAGCTAAAAAATGTGTTTTTAACTTTGACTCAGGCATTCAGCAGTTTTCTAGTCTTAAATGGCTGAATTCCATAAGCTTCAGTCAGGTTGGGCTTTCTTCTCAATGTGTGCAATTCTAAGAGTTTGTTATTGTTTTGGAGCCTCTCAATGTGTCTACAACTAGGCCTATCCCCATTCCAGTCCAGTCTGTGACCCAGCATATATTGTGACTCAAGGGTTCTCCTAACCAGTCTGCTCTCCAGTAGCCATAATTTTCACAGGATTTATATTCAAACCCAGCATCATAAAATACCCTAACATTAAGGAGTCTATATTGAAAGACATGTAGCACTTTTTTGAACACAATATATGATGTGTCAGAATATGGTGCAACAATGGCTCCGTTCTTTCTGTGACCAATCTATGCATGTTCTTTAACATAAATGCACAGCACATAAACGCGCATACACACAAGTCAAATTCTTATGCATAACCTGCCAAAAAATTGAAAAGGGGTCTGAATGAGCTCTATCTAGAAATCTTAAATGAATTGCAATAGAATTTAAGAAGGATTGTTTATGTAAAATAGCTGGTTATGAATCTTTTTAACATATATATATATTAAAAACAATTTAAGTTATAGCCCACACAATCCTATCTCCCCTATCCCCCAGTCGGCCTTGGGAGAAGACCGCTCACAATGAGTCTGATTCTGCTAGAGGTTCCTTCCTGTTAAAAGGGACTTTTTCATCTCCATGCGTGCTGTGTGTAATGAATTGGTGCAAAGTCAACAATGCAAGCGAATGCCTAATGTCATAACATGCTCATCTAGGAGGAGTTAATTCTTCAACGCCAATAACTCAATGCAGTCAGCTGTCTTTCTTAACTAATCGTTGTTGTGTAAAAATAAAGTTATCTGTTATAAGCTTCCTTGTCTATACTCCACTTTGGTCATGAGTGACTTGTGTGACTTTCGTTTTCAGAGGAATCCTATTCGGTTCTCATAATAATAAGGAGCCCAGCACCAAAAAAAATATTTCTTTTACATGAGTAATACCATTTCAGAATGCAATAACTAGTTCTCTAAATGCCAACAAACACGTCTTTTTTTCTGAATACTGCTTAAATGAGCAAAAGCATCTTCTGCATAAAAATGTCAACAGATGCCTTTACTTTTATGTGCAAATTAAGTAACTTCCCTATACCTTCCTTCTGACATTTTCTGTCTTTACTGAGTCAGTTTTGCAAGAAACAAGCATGATTATAGTAGATGTTCTTTTTCGATGTTATGTTAGTTTCAGTGAAGCATCTTTAAATTACCTGTATGTTGACAAGATTGCTTGTAGATCTTATGGCTTTTATAGAACACAGGATGCTGCAGATGAAAAACTCTTGACCCTTCTGCATTTATGATAAATTTATTACAGTTCTGCAGATTACATTAGTAAAATTAAGGTATCTTTTGATGAGAAGGTACATGGATGCAAATAAACCCCTCACTATTTGAGTCAGACAGAGTGGGACTGATTGTGGACTTTTGCTGTGATATGCAATTTATATGATTTAATGCTTGATTTTAATCATTTTAATTGAAATGGGAAAAAGAAAAATCAGGCACTTATCTCAGTGTTTTCATAATATCATAATATATTGACCGAGGCAGCGCTAGGTATCCACTGGGACCTGGAAAGCCAGGTAACCGGTGGAAACCAGGCAGCATGGCCCCAGTTACACCTGTAGTTTTAACATATACACTTAAATTGCAATTGTAAAGTAGGAAACTGAAAGATGGAAAAAAAAAATCATTTAATATAAAGTCGGGGTAAAAACACATTATTGCTCAGACAAAGTGGAGAAGAGAAAGCCTGTGTCTACTTGACCACCGTCTGAGAACTTTCCCATTGCATTCAGGCGGCACTTTGTAGATTCTTGTGTCTGCATGTGTGCTGATGTGTGTTCGAGAAGGATAAAGAGCCAGGAGTGAATGCTGGCAGGTTCCCTTTGACCCATGGAGGCTTTATTTTCTCCCATATTCATATTAGACTAATACTCGGCCTTTCCCATGCCAGAGCAAACCCTGGAGGCCGAGCCCTCTCCGGCCCTCTTCTCTCTTTGGGAACCTAAGATGTCAGCACACACAAAAGGGACAGTGAAAGCCGTCCAACTCAAGCAGGGGCCATTATTTACAGTACCAAAAGAAAATTGCTACTCTCCCCAAATACTAATCCCCCTTCAAGAATCAACCATCTGTCCTCTTCAGCTGCATCTCCTTTTTGCCTTTTCCAGTCCATTCCTTTCATTTTGTTTTGAAATATCTTCTCCTTCTTCACTTTCTCTTTATCATGTCTTTCACTCTCTTTCAACCCCACCCCATCACCATAATAAAGTAAATTGTAGGTTTTGTAACCAGCAAGCCCAAGATTAATCGTAAATCCTACAGTAAGGAACTGCAAATCTTCAGTGAGCTATCCAAAACAGCCACTAAGATCCATAAAGATCACGCAAGTATGGCTAAGAGAAGAAACACTGATCCTCTAAAATTAGCTGAAAACATTGAAAGCTTTCAGAAAACACTTCAAATGTTTGTGTAAAGGTGCTTTAAAGAGTGTGGAATTTAAAAATGTATACATAAAACTAACAGTGATGGAGATTGGAAGTACTTTAAACTCATGAATGCAGCCGTTTTCTTTTTTAAGAAAGTGACCAAGGCACAAGTCAAGGCCTGTGTGATCTGATTCATCCTGGCTCATCTTAAGCAAATATTTTCTTTGACTATTACCATCAAGTGATCCTGGCTATGAGGGATGTTCCAATTTCAGACACAAAACATAGTTTCCCATAAGAGATGCACGATGGTACAAGTGTTTCTGGAAAGTTTATAAAAGTAAACTCATAGTAACAACAAATGTATGAAAATGATAGTATACAGAGATAGAGAACTTGCACTTTAATGAATTAATTATCCAGCTTTTGAAGGAGAGCTCTAGTCTTATAAATCTGTGGTAAATGTGATAGCTTAGTGCTAATGGTTGTGATGACAGATAGAAAATATAAGCTGCAACTGAGATAATATCAAGACATTGAGGCTGCAAAGTCAATTACAGTCAAACATTTAAAATGCTTCACCATTAGAAAAAGGAAAATAGATAATAATATTCAGCTTGAGAAATCAGAAAATAATGAGACTGTTGTTCGCACCACTACAAGATCAAAGTGCTGTGGTGTGTGAATCTTCATCAGTGCTGAAAAAGTTTATTGCCTGATTAAAAATCCCATCAATATTTCAGCAGTGATAAATATGCATGGTATCTATGGCACCTCTAAGCTGCCATGTCCTTGAAAGAAAATGTTGCATCAACATATCCAAAGATAAATCCTATGCAGGTTGACTTAACTGGTGGTCAAACTTTATATACTTCAAAATAAGATGAATAAAAAGGAGTTGTTAAAGTCTCAACACAGCATAAGTTGTACATCATTAAACCTTACGCTTAAAAGGGGTTTTAACCCTTTTTTGGATATTGTCGTCCTTTTACAGCAAACAATCATTGATTTTAAAAGACTCTTACATTTTCATGGAGTTTTATTAGCTTTATTTCACTCTTCAGATATTTTTAAGCCAAGCTGACATCAGTAACTAACAGTGTCTGTGATCCTCTGACCAATTACACATTTATAACAATTTCAACAAGTTAATGCTGAAATCGGACCAAAGATTTGCACAATTTAGCACCATATGTAAGCGAAAATGCTCCTAAATGTATTTAATTATATAAAATAACTGAAAAGTTTTGTCATAAAGCTCAAGTAGTGAATACAAACATAAAAGGCATTGTAAGACTACTGCATGAAGTTAAATTTTGAGATATGATTTTATGATTAAATAACCCCAAATTGTCAGTGAATCAAACCTGATGCACGTATTTGCTCACTGGTGATCTGCTGCACTAGATAATCTGCTTGATCTTTAGAGAGAAAACTGAGACTCAGACCTAAAACTTAGTGCAGGCTTCTCCTCAACTCTACCTTTAATAATCCATAGCTTTCTTTCTGTCTTAATCTCCCTTTAGGGTCACTGCACTTTCCAGCAACTGTGTCATGTTTTGTGTGAAGTGAGCAGCTAATATAGGCCATAAGTGACTTCAGTGACATCAAGCAACCACCGAAGTCCAGACCAGAGCTTAAATATACAACACACACAGGCATACGAATACACATATCCCTCAGGAGCCATAACAGAACTCAAGATCTGGGACATCAGAGATAGATGTGGAGAGAGATATGAGAAAATGATGTGAAACGAAAAATATCAGGGGAAAAGCAAATGTTTACATACTAATGTCGGTCATTTAACACTAACGGCGAAATAAAATCTTTACTCTAATGATAAAAAGCTGATTGTTGGACATCCTTCAGATAAATTTAGCTTGAGCTGAATTTTTTTAATCTTTTTTTATGATACTTTATCTAAACCACACAAAAATTCAGTTTGGAACAATATAGAAAAGTGGAAACATATTCTCTATTCTATTCTACTGAAATTGAAATAGATTCCTTTTTACGTATATGCTTTTATTTACAGGGTTTGTAATGCAATGACTCCAAAAACAATGCGTAGGTTTTTTTTCAAAGACTTTTTACAGTGACACTCAAATACATAACTAGAGCAAAGTGTCTAAATCTGGATATTTTAAATATGGCACATGAATGAAAACAATCCAAATGCAAACAAATCTTTTGTTGTCCTGTACTCAACCATAAGATGTCTATATTTATTCCTGTTTTCTGATTTAGCTCAACTTGGTTACTTTTTTCTCGCAACATATTAAATATTTTCCTCATTTCAAGAAACATTTTTTAGTAAGTTTCATTATAGGCACACCAAGTAAAACCTTTTATACAAATAAGCAAATGTAATATTTATCAAAACCCAACCAAACATACTGTATATTGAAATTGTTTAAAAAGAAGCCCACCTTTTTGTTAGTGGTTAAGATATTTTTAAATGTATGCCAAGAAATCAGAAGGTGACCTGGAGTTAGCAGATTTTCAGCTTGATCAGCCAGACTTTCCAGAAGCTACAAAATCCTGTGGAATCCTAATACACATTTTACACTACGTTGTCCTATTGCAAATACACATGGGTATGCGAGAAATCAGAATTGGCCCAAAGCAGTTAAAGATACAAGCAAAACACAAAATGCTAAGCATTAAAATCCTGATTAGTGCATGTCCATTATTCACATACAGCAGGAGGCCATCGCTTTTTGTACATGTGATATATTATCATCCCCATCCCCCTCCAGTCTTAGCTTTTGGAAGGAACCACAGGTAGAGCAGAATAAAGATATGCATTGATCAAAGTCAATGCATTTCAAGTCTACTCAATTCAATTCAGCTTATCTATATAGCGCCAATTCACGACACATGTCATCTCAAGGCACTTTATAAAGACAATTCAATCAAATCACACAGTAAGATTGGTTGCACATTTTCTACCTAAAGAAATCCAGTTGACTGCATTGAATCATAGATTCAACAGCAATCCCTCACACCAAGCATGCATTCAGCGACAATGGAGAGGAAAAACTCCCTTTTAATAGGAAGAAACCTCCAGCAGAACTAGGCTCATTGTGAGTGGCCATCTGCTGAGGCCGACTGGGGTTCAAGGAGACAGAAGCAGACATACAGAAAGAGCCAGAGATACAAAAGGTATTTCAAAAAACATACATACAGAAAATTAATGTCCTGACACTGCTTGTAAAAAAAATCAAATTAAAGGGAATAGACTTTGGTATAAGTTAAACTTACCTTGAATATTCTAAGTATAGCATAGCTACGTATGTACAACGAATCAAATGGCTGTAATATAGTAATCAGATAAAGATACTATCTTTATCTGATTTACCTGAGTAGTACTCAGCCTGGTTCAAAGAATAGTTAATTAATGTGAAATCTAAGAAGAGCTGCATAGGACAGTGGTCTATATGTGGAAGGGATACATGAAGGCCAAGGAGAGAATTACAGTCAGGAGCCTCCTTTATTTTTAGTCGTGGTCATGGTTCACACTTTTTGGCACAATGTGATTTAGATGTACCTCTAACTGAAGTTCACAGCTCAGCGTAAACTGCTTTCACTATTTATGTGCTTATGGAGGACATTGTGCTGCTACAAAGTTAAAAAAAGGAAGAATGTTTGTGAATTTCTTTCTAAATAGATCCACGCCACCTGATGTTGAAAACTGCTGGGAACCATACAAACCTGCCCGTCAGTTTAGCAAACACCACCTGTGGAGTGTCCAGTACAGCGACTTCCTAAAGTACAATTCATTCATATCAAACAGGATCATTCTCTTTCACATACACACACATGAAGTTCAGTCCCTCAGACGTAAGAAGTTATTTATACGCCACTTCCTTTTATTTACCCAGCTCATTGTTCAGACCACATCTGCTGAGTTCAAGGGTACAATGGCTGGTCCACATACATATCCAACCACACACAAAGACGCACATGAAGCCCAAGGAAGGCTGCAGTGCAGAAAATCTTAGGCTGTTCCAGACAGAAGGCAGCATTCAGAAAAATCTAGAGCTATTGTTCTATGCCCTAGTGTGAAAGTCTACAAATTGATGCCACCTGTTACTCAGGCATTTTTGCCCTCTTATTCATGCAAACACACACACAAAAATCCAACATAATAAATGTCTTGAATTCCTAAGCCCTATATCAAACCATGCATTGTTTGTCAGACTCCTGTCCAGAAGACAGCAAAAACTGAGTGATTGATAAACGTAGAAGATTAGTGGCTGAGCATGCAGCTGATTTTAATATTTGAGGTCTTTTTTATGTCAGCTTCGTTTCATTATAAAGCAATTCAAATTCCTAAAATACCCAACTGACATTAATGACATTAAGACCTAATTTGTGAAGCTTTGAGCAACAAATCATTAATCCACAATAAAGATCATATCTGCTTTAACTATAGCTTAAAAAGTTGGAAATTAAGACACCATGATCAGTTTTGTAAGTGATTTTACAATTTATTTTTTAAGTTATCATCCATTGACAACAAACAAATTATGTTCTTTTAACCCTCTTTTTAAATAATGTGCATTGGTCCAATAATTGTTCATATTACTGCTGTTTATACTATGTACTGTTTTCATTTCAAACCTTAATCAAATTTGTATTTAAATATTGCTCATCTTCACTCTCTATATCTGCAGAAAACACATAATATTAAAACGCTGCACAGACTTCAGATGATTAGTTTATTTACTTTCAGGAGGAATGAAGCAACCAGTACTATAAGCATTATGTTATTAAACATCTGCTTTTAGTTGTTATAAAAACAACATGGTTTGTTGATACAATCCACTAAGAAACTGAAAGTGGAGACTAATCATATTTCCTGCAGATACTTGCAAAAACGGATGATTCATCCACCACTAATACCACATAATACTTAAGTTGGCATGGAATATGTATCATCTACGTACCCAGACACCATCCCTGCACCTGAATTACAGCTTACAGCGTTCCAGTCATCAGATGGAAAAAAGCCAAAAGTCCCTTCATTCTGCAGCTAGAAAGAAAGATGATGAGTTTCTTCTGTTTCGTATTGCATTGGATTTAACTAAATTCAAAAGCTACTGTACAGACAATACCACTCTACTGATATTTAATCGTAAGGGTGATAATACAATGAAAGTAGGCCATTTAAATGTAGCATGATATGTCCCCAGAGGTAAATCTCATGTAAGCACCATCTAAAGATGTAGGATATCAAGAGCACTGTTATTGTTGTCGAAGTACCTTGAATATTTAAGAAAATAGTGCTTTGTTTTACAGACAGCAGAAACGGTTGTATTGGTTATTACTTTTTGACCTTTATTAAGAATAATAACTCTAATAAAGTGTCATGATCTCTGGCAGTATGCGTAGTCTTCAGCTAGTTTTTACCATTAGAACTTCCACTGGTTGTTAGACATACCTGTAGACTGAAAACTTAATCAGCAATATGAAAGGGGTTGAAAACTTTCTAAAGGTTCGAAACAATAAGTGTCAGCTACATAGGCAACACCCATAGATTCCTGTAACTTAATAATCACTGCAGACCATTCCAGGGAGTTATTTCCTTTGGGGACAAGAGTAGCCCAAAATGGCCTCTACATGGTAAACAGCTCACATCATTATGTTTCCAATCCTGCAGGCCCCAAGAGTAAAGTGGTGCAGAAAAGGCAGGAGTACAGGAAACCAGTATGGTTTCCTTTTCAAATTACTGACCAACTGATTTAACCACAAAGATCTGTAACTCTGATCAAGGTACATGACAATACGTAGCAGAAATTTAACATTTGCAACTCAAAGTTTCTAAAAGGTTAATTAAACAAAGGAGTTTTAAAAGATCTCTAATTTTGTTTTGCTAGCAAGCAGTATAAACAGTCAAGATGAAGCTCTTAGCGCATAAGGTGATGGTTATGAATGTTTTCATTTGCAGATTATTTCTTTGAAAATTCATCAACAGAATTTGATTGTGGCTGGATAGAATATTTTAATATGAACCAGCTTCTTTTTATAGAAAAGAATGGCCATAAAGTTTAAAAGAGGAGGAGACTTTTAAGCAGGTCTGCAATTTGTCTTACTGCTGCAAAAGCAAAGAGAAACTCAGCAAAAAGCTGACAAAACACAAAAAAGAATTGGACTCTGAATGATGGAGAAAACATAAAGTAATTGGTTCAATTAAAAACAAACAAACAAAAAAAACAATAAAAGTCAAAATAAAAAAGTTTGTAAATTGCCCAGAGAGGCAGTTAGAGGAAATCCTTTCTTCACCCCCATGAAGTTTGTAAACAACTGGATAATCACCCTGTTGTTTCTGTCCCTGACCATGAATTATTTGAGAGATTTTAAGCTGGAATCAAGTGAAGATATTGTATGTAATTTATTTTTGTTAAGCCAACAACTTTAAAAGATCTGAGACAGAGCTCAGTAAATACAAAAGTGAACAACTTCAAGTTTGGGGGATATTCATTCTGGTATTTTAAGGACAATCTGGAATGGGTAAAAAAAAGGCATAAGGAAAATGTACTTTTAAATATATACTGGGGAAAAAAGTCACATTTTTAGCAAAGTATAAAAACAAGGGCAGTAAAACCAGAATACAAACTTTCCGGTAGCTAAAATGGCTGGCGCTTGGTTCTATGTCTGAAAAATTACATCACATCTGTAACAGGTGTTTTAAAAGTGCCTCTACATAGAAAGAGCCAAAACTAACAGCTTAGAAAAAAAAATAATGGAGTCAATGTAGAAACCAAATGTCCAACAGGCGCCACTAATCCTCTACTCTGCAAATCTGGATGCCCTCACACTGTTGAATCCAACAATCCAGAATGAGACGGACCTCTGCCCCTCTGCCGATGGGGGTTTCCCTGCCAAATGCTGCACTACAATAAAACAAAAACATAATGCCAGACCGCTGGGGGGAGGTGGGCAAGTTTACAGGGGTGTATGCTGGGGTAGATGGAGGGCAGAAAGTGAGAGGAGCAGCTGCCGAGTAGCGTTGGATGAAAGGAGGGGCACAAGTAGAAGAAAGACACCCTGAAGAACAGGGGGCTTTTCTCTTTTCGCTTTTGGTGAAATAAATTACTTTTATGTCTGCAGTCTGTTACCATTAGAGTGAGCTTCGTCTCAAATCTGTACCAATACCCCCCTGCAGGACTTTTTATACTTTCTGACAAGTACACAAAGACACACCTAATAGCTTTATTGTTGAGTGCTGAATATCTTATGAGTGCTGGAAGTTTAAAAGAAACTTTATATGCACATATAGGATAAGGATAAGTTAGAATGTTCTTGAACTTACTTTGTGATGAGAACAACCAAACCTTATGTGTCAACATGACAAGACTTAAATCCAGATTTCTGATTGGAAGCTGGGAAGCTTCATATCCTAAACTCAGTTGTGAAAAGGTGCTGAGGGGTCACAAACAGGGCGGTGAAGCAGTATGGTGACAGGCTGGCTCCTCACCTAGTATAAACAGCTGTTGATAGAAATGGACTATTGAGCTACGAATGTGTCCACAGCATTCGTAACAACAAAACATAAGGTAGGTTTATCTCTTCTGCAGCTACAACATTCTGAAAACAGACAAACTTGATCAAATTATAATGATCTGAAACCTCATAAAGGCTCATATGAACCAAACAAATGTGGACTTAATATTTCCTGTTACTTTTCATACAAAAACTTTTTTTTAACAAATGCGGTTTTCTTACAGTAATTAAAATGTCACTTCAGTGAGAAGTAATTTTTCTGGGGCCTGAACGGTTGTTATTAACAACACTTTAAATTTAATAACCGATTGCTCTTAGTACTTTAAAATAGAAAACGGATGGATGGATGGATGGATGGATGGATGGATGGATGGATGGATGGATGGATGGATGGATGGATGGATGG
>JAUZNJ010045946.1:7065-32173 GCA_034780135.1 Jordanella pulchra | reverse complement strand
AATTGAAAGATACTGCTGATTTAAGTTTTGAACATTTCCATTTATTTCTGAAGATATTCACTCAGCTATGCAAAACACGAAGGGGTGCCAATAATGGTGAGCAGGACTGTTTTATGAAACTCTGCAATTATAAATTAAAATTGTATTCGCTGATGACAGAACAATTGGTGACTACACTTACAGCTGGTGTACTTGTAATAACACTCCTCAGTCAGTAGAGGGCACTTAACAGCACAACCACTAGAGGGGAGCAATAGTTCCAGTCCAGAAGCAGCAAAAATGCACTGACCACGAAGTTAGGGGATTTTGTTTTCCAGAAAATCTATGCTGCACTGGATTCACATGTAGTTCTAACAGCTCTTTTTAGAAATAACAGCAACCGACAAAAACACAAGGCTTATTCCAGTGGAGTAGCAAATTCAACCTTAAATTATCTTAACCATGTTAATAATGTGTTATTTAAACAGTGAACATTTTATTTCATGCCCACCCAGGGCAAATACCAATAAATGTTATGCTACTTTACCTGAGATTATGAATATATTAAATAACTAGAACTGGGAGTTTTAGTGAATTAAAAGGTAAATAAAAAATGAGGGTAAAATAAATCAGTGATCATTAGTTGAAGTATTATAACTGTATCCTGCTTAATACCAGGGGGTTTTAGCCTTTTACTCATAGGGGGCTCTTGGACCTTTTACCAATTTAGCAATTTAGACTATAGTTATTAACCATTAACAAATAAAAGGTCTCTGTTATATTGTCTGTGACCCAAAAGAGATTATTCTGACTGAAAGATAAACCAGGCTGTACGGTGGAACAGTGGGTAGTGCTGATGCCATGCAGCAAGAAGGTTCTTGGTTTGGTCCCGACCTGGGGTCTTTCTGCATGGAGTTTGCATGTTCTCCCCATGCATGCGTGGGTTCTCTCCGGCTTCCTCCCACGGTCCAAAAACATGACTGTTAGGTTAATTGGCATCTCTCAATTGTCCTTAGGTGTAAATGCATGGTTGTATGGTACCTTCATTTACTTACACACTACTTAAAAACAGCACCAATAAAAACAACACAGGGGAAAAAATGGGTTTTCAGAGTCCGTTCAAAGGCAATTGAAAATATTCAAGGTTCAGAGTTTGATTTCAAAGTGTAATCATATTCAAAATGTCCTTTAAAAATAGCAGATTAATGTGAAATAGACCATAGTGGAGAATAATTAATGGCTCTGAAATGCATTAACTGTAATGAAGCTGAAAGAGAAGGGGTTAGCTGTGTTTAACTGTGCTTTGATCGCAGGAAAACACTACGTTCGGTTTTTGAATCAATTGTTAAATCGTAGGCAAATTCAGTCTTTCTGAGGTCCAGCGAGTCTAGACGTTTCTTCTCAGGAAAACCGGGTTAGCATCAGCTGATGATCAGTGTCTCACCTATGGTGGCGTGAGCCACAGCTGGAAGAGGAAGTTGAATGTGGTATACTGGCTTATATGACCTTGGTTACAGGATGTGAGGTCAGAATACTGTCACCTTTATTAAATTCCTGACCTTTGATCTCAACAGTGATTTACCCAATTTGCTAAAAGAATTATAATGAATGCAGCCCCCCTCCCTTTTTGAAAACACTTTACACAGGAGACTTTCCAGAGAGATATTTTGTAGAATACAAGTTGAACTCTACCTATCAATCCGGCCTATGTATTCCAAGCTTTTGTGAGTTCTGTCCAGCGTACCTTTCTGCCCACCTGCCTGATTCAATTCCAGTTTACCCCCTGATTCTCTGAGCCTGCTTGAACCCCTGTTGGACTTGTTTGTCTTTTTGGATTGATTTGCTGCCTGTCCTTTGAACCCGTCTCCAGATTCTCCCCTGAATTCCTCTCTGACATCTGAACACCTGGCTCTGTCCAAAGTCTGGCTTTGGATTATGATTTTAAATGTCATCAGATCTCTCACCTCCGTGCTCTGACCCTTGATTACTGGCCTGTCCCCCAAGGTAATCCTGCTAGTTCACACCCATATTATACTCTTCCCTCTGCACTCCCTCATCAAACAAGCAGTCTCCAGGAGAACAGGCCATGGGTCTTACCTTCAACAGGTCCAGCTCCCTCTTCACCCCCACCAGTGACATCACATACCAACCAGCCTTTGTTTCTCCATTCTGGGTTTCCCTCCAAGTCACACTGAGGTTAGTGATCCATTATATATAACTGAAAATTAATTTACCGGAAACTGACTGTTTATCCTGCTGCTGTTGCACATTTAAATAAACTGTTAAATATTTCCCTTAGTGTCTGGCTCGAATTCTATGACCTTTGCTACCCGGCATTATACCTTACCCCACCCTGAGCAAGTATGTCTTTAGATCAGATTGCAGAGCCTTTGGCTCTGATTGCTGCCCAATCCTCTCTGCATCCCTCCCTCATGGTTCCACCTACTGGGGGATGACCTCATTTTACACCTTGCCTCCTCACCAATTAACCCTAAATCCCAGATCTGGCTCTAGGGTGAGGCTCCCCCTTATGAGACAACGTCACGTGTCTTGATTTCTTGGTCATAATTAGGGCTTTTTAAACCACTTTTTGTCTCATCCCTCACCCATAGCCTGTTTGCCTTTTGGAAGGATGTGGGAGTCACTGATATGGTGAATGTGTAGATGGACTCTGTGGTGTAATGGTGAGGAGGAGAGAGGAGTTATTCACTGAACGAAAATCAATAAACAAAGCTTTTCACACCTCACAAATATGTAAATGCATTATCTGTCAAAAAAGATCCATTAAGGAAACTAAATGCAAGATAATTCATGAAGTATTTCATATTTATCTATGATATCAAGAATACATGGATACTATTTCAAAATAGTCATCTATGAATGGTTTTTTTTTGTTGTTGTTTGGTGAATGGTGGGACAGTACTCTCCCCCCTTCCAATATCCAGCCGGTTATGGCCATGCTAAAGTCGTCAAATTCAGAACTTTTTGCTAGTGATCTCAAATTCCAATTCTCCTGGAGCAGGTGGTGGTACTATCCAAACTGGGAGCAGATCTGGCAGACCCAGGGTTGCCAGGGATGTTGTTCAGTTCTCCACATTACTTACAGAACTATGAAAATCAATGACCAGTAAAGTGTCTAACACAGACAAGAGAAGTTGCTATTGGATAGATGTTCCATACTATTAAATAACACTGTGAGGATAGGTGGGCAAAACATTAGTATGTTGTCCGTAGAAATTCCTTGTGAGAGAGAGATTAAATGCCAAGCGATCAACGGCATGTGAACAAGGTAAAAAATGTGCCTAAATCACCTGCCAGGTTTGGTATGAATGCACCTCAACAAACCTCTGCACCTTGATAGTAGGGGTTTATTTAATTTGAAAATAAAATGCAGAGAACTAAACTCTTTATTTAAACTGTCTTGCTTCTGAATGCAGTATTTTGCAGTGGAGTATACAAAAGGCTAAACACAAACACCAGACTTAGATTCTCATTTTGTTTAAATTTAAGAAAACCAATATTTTTTACTTTAATATCGAAATGTTTGAATGAGAAATATTTTTCCAAAATCCTGTTTGTAGCATTTAAAACATAAAAGAAGGGAAGACATTTTTGAAAGTCTCAAAACTTCAAAAGTTAAAGCCCCAATTTGAATATATAATCTATGACTTATAATCTGTTATGTGTTGTATTTATAATGTAGCATATATTTTAAGCATATATTAACATGTATAATCTTAACCTGAGACTTATAAAGAATGGCATTACAATAAGTGTTCAGGATGTTCCATTGTGGAGTACATGTTGGAACCAGATAAAAACAAACAATACTCCAAATTAGGGTAACCCATGTGCAATGAAGCCTTGTAGCTTTGTTAATGAACAAACAGCTGATGCCATTCGTGTGCAGAATTCTTCAGACTGTCACAGTCAGCTCAGAGGATAATGGCACCTGATCTCTTCTGTCACTAATGCCCAGTACAAAAACTATTGCACTCTGAATATAGTATTTCATCAGACAGCCCTGCTACACATTTGTGACTATATGAAAAAGGCTCCACTGGGAATAAAACATCTATCAGGAACAGAAGCATACTGGCATACATCCGCTTAGCCACATGTTTTGTGTAACTAATTGGATAACCACACCAACTAAAGCACGAAATTGACTTTTTTTTTATCCCCCCTGTAGTTGCAGTGGATGGAAGCCCTCTCTGCAGGGCGTTGGTGGGGCACACATTTGTGAGTCATAAATCTAATATGCTCTGCATTCCTAGTCATATCACAAACAGTCCAAGGAATAGAACTGAAGCACCCCCCCGACCCACACACACACACACGCACGCACGCACGCACGCATACACACACACAACAACACAAACCCCACCCCACCCCCCTAGTCCACATTACAGATTTGGAAAGATAGTTTAGAGATCATCAACACTCTCTATTTTGAGACCTTGACTGCTCTTTTTTCACAGCTGAGTTTAATGGTCTGACTCTTCTTGCGTTTTTTTTTTCATGTTAACGTGACTCTTTGTATGCGTTCAGTTGGGAAGACAAGAGATTAGCATGAGTCAGATAGTGATTCAGGACACCAGGTGGCAAATGCCTAAAATCATGCTCTCTCCCTCTCATTTCCTCTCCCTTGTTCACAGCCTCCTCTATATTCTTCGCACTGTCACTTCTTCTCTTTTTGCTCACCTCCTCTTCTCATCACTTCCACTTTTTTTTTATCTCCCCTTTCAATTTGTGTGCTTTAAATTAAAAAGAAAAATCTCTCTACATTTCTCTCTTGCCCATGTTACCCTCTGTTCCTCACACTGGCCACAGATGCGCTTCAAACTTACTAACTCATCACTTCATGGGTGGGCATGGAGAGGTTAACAGGGAGCAGATAAAAAGAGTAAAAGCAGATCGAGTGAGGACGGAGATCGATAGCCAGATGTGCAGAGATAAACAGGAGTGTGTCGAATTGAGGTGGAAATTGAGCACGAATCTCAAGGAGTGTACTGGGAGAGGGGGGTAGAAAAAGCATACTCCTTTTAACGTGCACATTCCTGAGGGAGGGTGGTGGTGTTCATGGGTAATTCTGAAAGAGTGGGACATGGGAATGTGTAGCGAGAAGCAGAGAGGGTTATAGAGAGCTATGTAAAGATGGATGGAGGCAGGGATAGAGAGATAGAAGGAGGGGTGGTGATCCTGGGGGCCTGATGACTCATGGCTGTGCTGCGGTTTGTGCGTCACTGGCGCTGGCTGGAGGAGGAGATAGTGGAGAGGTCTACGCATTTAATTACAGCCTTCCAATTTAGACACACTTTACACACACACCTACATACACACACTTGCATCGAATAATATCACAAAGAATTGTCTTGCAAGTTTGCTAATTGGCACATATAGGCGGATAAGCACTCACAGATCTCTGCTGCATATTCGGAATACCTGCAACGGAACGATATTCATATTTTTTTGTCTTGCATTCCTTTGGTTTCAAGCAAATCTTTATGGTTCAGTTACCCCTTTTCCCAGACAGACCTTGAGGCAAAAACTTATCAGCCCAACCTAAAAAAAATCCATAATACCAAATTGCATCCTATGAGCAGCTGCACCACATTGCTTGTGACAGGAATATGAAATAGAGTCAGAGACGTACAAGGGAGACGTGGAAGACTCGCTTTGATGACGCAGTGTGGCAAACTCTTCTCCACAGATTATAACAAGAGAATTTTCACAATCCAGCCTACGCGCCATGACGTACAAGTCATCCTGCTGGTTAAAGGTCATCCTGGAAGGAGCAGGATTTCTGCATCGCCTGTCATTAGTTTTATCTGATTATTCACACTTGTATAGCTCCTACAAAGGCACGCAACATCCAAGGGAGATGGGGTTGCTATAATTTAAGTAAAAGCAACTTTGGAGCTAAAATTGCTCCGTATACTTTGAAATATATCTTAAGCATTTGCTGTCAGTTGAATGTTTTAAAAAGCAATGTGTTTATGGAGATAAAAACCCCAGTAAGAAGTGGAATAAAAACATCTTGAATACAAAATAGGTAGCACAACCCAAAAATGAAAAAGGATAAATTGTTTTAAAGACATTTTAATACCAGTATTGCCTGTATGTAGGTGTAGTACTCTTTTTTATATAAAAACCTCCAAACAATTCTATTGTGCAGATATCTATTTTGGCAAAATGTAATTTAAAGTAAGTTTGTAGTTCCTGCTTTTTCCAAATTTAATTTTCTTTATTTTATTGGCTATAATTTCAACCTTTTTTTTTTAGATTTCTTCTTTTCTAAATTTCTAAACAGTTAAATGAAAAAGCATTTAGCTTATATAATGCGGAAGTTGGCTTCAGTCACGACAGAATACCAATGATAGACTTTCTTTATAATATCTCCATCGCAAAAAAATCTTGTAAGAACAACATTAAAAGCATCTAAAATATCATACTTTTTTATTGCTGATAGTAACAGATTGGAGGTAACGACATATAAAATAACACTATAAAATTTGTAAATAACAAATTCCATTTATATAGTACACAAGAAGAATACCAGAACACCCCAAATTAGTAAGCATTAAGTAACAAAGAACTGGAAGCAAGACTGTTTATGAGACCTTTGAATAACAGTGTTAATCTGATAAGTTTTGTCATTTTTATATAATTTACTGTAAATATCTTTAAAATCTTTATCACACTGTGTTAACAAAAACATAATATTAGATTTTTACAGACATTCAGTAATGCAAGGTTCCTACACAATTCACATTTCTATTTTTATATTTTTTTTCTAAATTTAAAATCTTTTTTTATATACTTCAGAAAAGTATTCAGCTTTTGAATTGAAAATATTAATCTTGTTAGGTGTTATCTGTTTATACTTCAAAATTTGAAACAATGCTTAAGGGCCTTTTTGCTGTTCTTTTGACAATTGGGCTTACTGAAATGATCACAACTAGACTAGATTATTGTAAATCATACCCGTGGTCTTTAAAAGAATTTGATAATTTATTGGTTTTTGTTGTTTTTTTTAAACTGTTTCAAACCTTCATTTGGTAAGTAAATAACATTTAGTTTAGGTTAAAGTCCTTAAAGAAGAATCTGTTTCTTTTTTATTTTCAGTTTAGTTAACGATTATTTTTATGTTCTCTATTAGAAATTAAAGAGTAAAATGAGTTGAAAAAAATATCAAATTATTTTGATTAAATTATTTGTTTTAGTGATATATATTTAAAAATATATAGGCTTACAGAATATTGTTAACTTTTTTAATAATTCATATTCATTTCATCTTAAAAAAGGCAATATACAATAAAAATTGTATTTGTTTTATTTGTTATTTAATTTTTAGGAATTTGTTTTGCATATTTATCATGACAGCTAAGTAGCTTTTTTAAACACGAAAACATGGAAACACATTTGAATGATTTCTTTTTCCATGCCTACCTTTGGATATATACATTGAAATGATTTAGACAAAGGGCCCACCTTCCACTTAGTTTTCTCTCCTCTCATGTCCAGACACATTTACGCTCCATGTGCACCAATTACACCCTAAGAGGTACCAAGCCTTACTCTTAAACAATAGAACCAATCAGTTACCCTCTCTGGTGCTCCCCCCCCCAGCCTTGCATGCCCTTTTACTACACTCTATTTTCCAGCCCAAAGTGCTGGGTGGATAATTTTCCAAACAACAGCGTTGGAGGGTGGGGGAGACTGGCAGAGGGAAGAAGAGAAAGAAGGAGATAAAGAGAGAGAGAGAGAGAGAGAGAGAGAGAGAGAGAGAGAGAGAGAGAGAGAGAGAGAGAGAGTCAGTGGCTAGCTTACAGAATCTAAAGGCAAAACTGACAATTCAGCACTTAATGCAAATTTGTGCTCCTCTGTAAACCCCTCACATACATTCTCCTAAAGTGTAAAAATGTCAGAATGATTAAACATCCACTTGGATGGTCATGCTCCACTGATGCTCCATTTAAATGTCTGCTTTTTAGGAAATTAATTGTGGAAAATAATAATAGATTTATAGAAATTCATGGGTTTTTTTTTCTTTTTTTTTCTACTGTCTTTATTTTAAGAATAGTTAAAAAATGTTTTGTGAAATTAAGAAAAAATGAAAGTTTGTATAGTGTAAATTTAGGAGAATTCGTTACGTATATTTTATCTGCAGTTTATGTTTCTACTCCTTTGTTTTGTATGTGTTTTTTTTTTTAAGTACTTCATGGGGTGGTGGGGGGGTGGGGGGTCTGGTCTCCCCAGCAGTTTTCAAGGTCTTTCAATTTAACGCCTATTTCCCCTCTCGTTTATGTCCGTTATCATGAGTAGTCAGCAGTCACGTCCCGGGGGAGGGAAATCCCAGCTGTCACTAAATAACTTTTCAGATCACACCAATGAAGCTAATGTCCGCGGACGCCAAAGGCCGGGGAGTCCATTTAACAGCCACTTAATGCATGAGCACACAAGTGGCACACAAGCACAGGTGCATGTGCACACACACTGACCCAGCCATGCAGCGTGTTTCAGATTACCCTAACCGGGCTAATGATCTCCTAGATGGGACAACTGGGACTCTTCAGAGGCTGTCTTCAGTCTGATGTCCCACTGGGACACGAGGAGAGCCTCCAGGGTAATTACAATGTAAATTCTGTGTGTGTGTATGTGTGTGTGTTTGTGCGTGTGTGTGTGTGTTTGCCCGCGTGTGTGGGTGTGTGCGTGTGGATGTGTGTGTTGGTGTGTGTTGGTGGTGTTACCCAGCATGTAAGTTCTCAAGATTAAACTAATCTTCTATTGTCCTTTCAATGCAGGAAGGTTTTGATGTCTGTTAAATCTTTGTTCGTTCATTTTGTGTAACCTAAACAGAAAAGCAGCATAATAACTCAATTGTGTGCATATGGATATATTTTACAAAAATGCAATATTTTTCATTGTTTAAGAACTTTAATAAAACACCGTCATGAGTCCCCTTCGATAATATCAATTTCTTTTCATTTCTTTACTAGTATTTGTGCTGCCAGAAAAATATAATATAAAAGGTAAATATAAAAATTACATTACCATTGTGAATCAGACTGGACATCATAGAATACACATGGGGAGGGATGGAGCAACTGAGAGCGATGAATGGGTTAAATAGATGGGTGACGAATAGCAGTTTTAGGCAGAGTGAAGGTAGATAATGGGCTGGTATTCTCACCCATTTTTTTCTTTATTCACTGCACTGCCTTTGTTTCGACTCGTGATCCTCATCATCACCCCTCATCATCATAATTGTTTAGCTTTCTCTTTCTTTTTTCTCTGTGTAACCAGCCTTGTGTCCCACCCCTTTTCTGTCATGCTCACCACCCCAATCAGATCGTAAAATTACAATACGGCTCATTACACCTGGACTGAAGCACATGCAGCTCACGGACAGCCTTCACTTTGTGTCAAAGAAGAAATAATCATTTTAATAATAATCATTTAAAGTAATAAAAATAGGAATCAAATATTTGATTTGTCTTCTCATTTGTCTGCTTGTATGTAATGCAGCGGGTCATTACGCATTCTGTAGCTGCATCCTCATCACACCTACAGAAGAGCACTAATGGAGAGCGAGAGGTTTAGAACTGGGAAAAATAGAAGCAGAGAAAGGGAATCATTGGTGAGGCAGAAGTAGAAAGAGAGGCAGCAGAAAAACATTGTGGTCATCTGCAGTGCGATGAGTCACCTGTAGGCAACACACACACCCACACACATGTATATACACACACAAGCACCCAAAAGAGCTGCCACAGCTGTGTAGCTACAATGCCACATTGTCTCATGGACTGCGTCCACTGAAAATACCACTCTCTAAAACTGAAACAGAAATCGAAGTAAACAGATTAAATTTAAAAAATGATTAGCTGATGATTTGACCTTTCACAGCCTCGCTGGTGAAACAGAGATTTCTTCCAGATGATTAAGTTACAAACAAAATGTTAATGAAGGAGAAAAAAATCTGTATTTGTGTGATTTACTCCCAGAGTATTTAGTATTTAGTATTTCCTGTGGGTGAAATCCTTCATTGCATTATGTGCACTAACTTTCCTCTCCATCTTTTCTAAACGTCTTAAAGTCTTAAAGCCTTAAATGCTCAAATATAATGTAACACAATGGATTCTTACTCTGAACACATAATGAAGACACAAGAAAACGAGATCTATATCAAAGAGGTTTCTCCAAGCTCCACTAGTTCATGAGTTGGGATTTTAATAATCAACTTTAGAGAACATTTAAAGCAATGCTTTGAAGAGCTAAAGGAAAAACTCTAAATGAGAAGGTTATGTACACTACCCCGATTAAATTGTTTATTCATATATTTGCATTATCTCTTAATATTAATTGGTCTGGTCGCTTGTAACAGTACATTTGGTTAATGAGAGGAGATGAAAAAAGAAAACAGGTTCAACGGAAGAAAACTATTTTTTAGTATTTTTGTATTTTTCTTTTTTAGGAGGATTTTATAACCACAAGTCTTACTGATCTTTAATGTAATATTTAAAAGCTGACAATGTTGTAACTCTATTTTGTTCTATTTTTACACATAAAATAATGGAGCAAGTTGTTGTTGTCCTCTTGTATCAGTTTTCAGAATTTTCAGTTTTTTTGCTAGTTGGAATAATTTTTGAGTGCCTGAAAATAATTCCCATCTTTCCATTTTATTGTCAAAAAAGTGCACAGACTACAGATCTAATCCTGAAAATGTTTTTAAAGTGCAGCTGATTATTAGTTTGATTTAAGTAATGTCCTTTCAGTTTAAATGAGTAACAATAGAATAAATTTCTTTTTTTAGTGGCCGGAAAATTTGGAGGAAACATTTAAGGGATCTGATTTAAATATATAATATGAGGAGTGAAATGAAACATCTTGTTCATAAGAAAAGACACAATATTGAGTTCACAGAAAGAGAGTCTTTAAGAATTGGTTGAGGAAAATGTTTTTTAAAACTGAACTTTATGATTGGTAATGGCAAATTGTTTCTCTCCCAAACTATCGCCTTTCTATTTTTAACTTAGGACCCAGAGTGCTGTCACGATTTCAAGTGTGAAAACTTCTTCAGTGTTTCCAAATTGTCAGTCTGTCCAGCGAGCAACCTTTAATTTCACAGGGGGACTCAAGAATTACTCAATTTGATATTTAATGAGACCCTCAAGCATAAACATGAAGCTTAAAGCACTCATGTTCATATCCCAACACCATGCGCTACTTTACAGGCAGTAACAGGATGCTGCTCACATGAAAGCCTACCATATGCCTTGGCAAAGATCTCTTACATCGTTACAAGCTGCTTGATGTCACCACCTGGTTTGTAGCTCCCATTTTAAGCTCCCAAGTGTAGCTTTTGGTGAAGAAATGCACAGGAAAACACTAACTATATAAATTTAAATTTTAGAGAACAGAAACGGTTATGAGGTAAGATTATTAATTTTAAATATATTGCATTAATGTCTCAGGTGTAGTGGTTTTCTTTGTTTAACAGAGACAAAACAGTAAGACATTAAACATCACTAATTTTGATTCTCCCTGCATTTAACTTACACCTCTTTCTTCCCCTCTACCTACCCCACCCTTCATCTTGCTCTTTTCATACTTCATCACTAACTCCCCCCACTCACTCCCCATCCACAGTCACCCCCAACCATTTCCACATTCCTGAATGAGAATAGAGACTAATTCAGCCTATTTGTATTAATAGTTGCTTGCGCTGCGTCTCTAACAGCAGCAGAAAAAAAAGAGTCAAATCATTTGAGTAGGAGAAGCTCTCGTGTTGCTATTGCCTGCTGCCGCCCTCGCTCCCTCTTGTGTGAATGTGATCACAGCTGCATCTTATGAAGCATTTTATTTAGAGAAATGTTAGTTAAGTTATTTATGCAAGTTTCAGGAGACTAGGAACATTCAGGTGAGAGAGACCGCGGAGAAGCAATTAGCCTTTTTCAACTGTGTAGCCAGGGCAACAGCGTCATTGACAGACATTCTGATTATTAATATTTCCCTGCCACTTACTGGGTTTGAAACTTTGCATTGTTAAGAAAGCAACGGGAGACTGGTTGAGAATGTTCCTGCCTAGATGTCTTTGTCATCACCACATGAGCTGCTCCTATGAGGTTTTTACACTTTCGGATAGCGACCTTCAGCAGTTGGGCTGAACAAACATGCAGCCAAACTCTGTTTAAACACTATGTGTGAGACTCAGACAAACATCAACAATGGAACAAATTTACTGGACCATTTCTGTAAAGCCTGTTTCAGTTCCGTTCACTAAATTTACTATGCTTTAAGAACATATTTAGGTATATGTCATGTGATTGATTCATCAGTCTTTCCAACTTATAGTTTTCCTTTTTAGATTGTCCTTTTTAAGAAGATTGAAAGTACATGTTGTTCTATGATTCTGAATGGTTTGACATACCTCAAAATCTTCCTGTGTGTTTGGGCCGCATTTATTGCTACTATTAGTGAAGCTAAACAACAGTGTTCAACTCGGTTGGTTGGTTGGTTGGACGGACGGACAGACGGACGGACAAATAGCACTTGTTATTCTAAAAAGACTAAATATAATTGTTGTTGTAAAGTATGACCTTGTGGTTACAAACTGATGTGACAAAGTTAGATAAACACTTTTGTAAGGATCTACAGTTTCCAATGACAGAGGTGAACGTCAGCTTTGCTTTACAGCATCTCTGGTTTTTATCATTCTATTTCATTATAATGACATCCGAAGTCCTCACAAGGTTTTATACCATATGCAACGTTTCTGAAGAAAAAAACCCCAAAAAACTGAAGGATGAGCCGAAAATCTGGATGGATTTAATGTTTTTATGGCCTAAACTTTTGGTTATTTAAATTATGTCTCCTTTCTCTTTCAGTGGAAACTCTATGTAAAAATACAGAAATACTACAATAACATCACTAAAATTAATAGATTTTAAAAGTTTTAAAGGAGGATCTTGCTTTTTCTGACTCAGTTTGTGGATATGCATGCTACAAGTACTGAACTCTATGTACAGGTTTTTAAAAATAGATTTGTATTTACACTGAAACACCAAAGGAACTGAGTTCAGTTGCAGATCATGTACATTCTAATGACAGTTTTTTGTTGTTTTTAATTTGTTAACAAAACAAGATATAGTGTTCTTTCACCATACATCACAAAGTCAGTAAATTGATTCAAACAGCTGAGAGCTTCACCAGCCATTTAAATCTACTGATGCTTCAGAACGTGACATCCAGTCCGCGAGGCCTGGTGTCGCCTGCTCTCTTCCCGCTGTTGTCATGTCACAGCCGGGGGGTGAAGCTGAAAGTGAGAGAAAGAGATCTGCCTTGTCTCCAAGGTCAACCAGCTGCCACAGTCAATGAGCCTCTTCAGCCTGTGAGCCAACAAAGCATGGAGTGACTTCCAACCATGAATTTGTCATCAAACCCCTTACAGCCCTCCTCACCAACCCCACTGAACCCTCGACAAACAAAAATACACATTAAAGAGCTTAATAAAACACTTTTCACCCACTTATTCAAGATGCCCACAAAAACCTGTTTGCTTCCAATTTCAGAATTTATTTTCCATTTTAGCCTTTGTTTCCTTTATCTTCCCACAGCGGGTAGTCTCCATTGGCGTTGTCTGTTTGTGTTTACTGCCGGGAAACCGACTCTGCTTCGTCAGAGGTGTTACGGAAAGGACAGTGTGTCATGAGGAACCAAGCAGCACACTGTCACACTGTTTTGGACACTGGATGACTCACTGAAGACAAATAAGGGCTGGTGGCATTTGAGAGAGGGCTCATCCATGGCATCAGGATAGCGCCGTTAATTCAACAGTGCAATAATAATGTGCTCCTGTAGTGCCTGCTTTAGCAGGTCAGACACAAAATTGATTAAGGCATCGTCGAACCTAATTACAGAGAGAGGCTCCTTCACCATCACATGTCGTGACTGTGTATTGTTTTCTGGGGGTTTTTTTGTTTGTATTTTTCTTCATGAAAGATTACGAACATTCCTAAATTATTGGGCCTTTATTTATAGCATCTACTTTTTACAATTTGCAGCATTGCTGCTACTGTTTCAGATAATTTCTATATGACTCACCATACTCACCACTCATAAATCACACCATGAAAAGAGCAAATTCTCGCCTGCTTTAGTCATGGTTGAATTCGTTTTCATCAGGGCTGTCATTTATTTTTCGAAGACATGTCCATGCTTCAATTACTGGGTTCTTTGACAAAGTCCAAGAGTCAAGTGAAATGCTTGACACTTTGTGTCGATTTAAATAGAAAATCGTCACAAAATATGTTAGGCAGACAGACCCCTCCCCCTACATCCGCCTCCCACTACTTAACTGAGGGGCTTTTTTTTACCACTTTTCAAAATAATGACTCTCAGTAGGGTTCTTTTTAGTGGCTGCCTTAGATTTTTTTTTCTGTATGACAAAAGAAAATTACACAAGATTGCCACTCATACAAGAGGCGCAGCTTTAAATGCGCTGATTTTGTTTTTCACTCTCAGGTCATAGACACACGAATGTCAAGTATATGCAGCTGAGTTTAACGCTGCCTCTTTTTTACCTCCATGTATCCACCTCTATCTTCTCTTTGTGTCTTGCTGGCTTGCTCTAACAACCCCTCACAGACACACACACGCGTGCACTGCCGCCATGAGATAGAGGCGTGTGTGTATCCAGCGCGTGCTGTGCGTGACGGCCCGTGACGTATCTCTTCACGTGCCATCGGGTTTTAGCACTCTGTGAGAAGCAGATTTTGGGGGGGCTTTGGTTATCTTTCCGTGGGCATCATCATCGTTGTCGCTATCAGCTGGAGCAGGCACGGCAGGTCTCTTTGCGTCATTGTTCATGCCGAAACCTCTAAAAATCTTACCGGCAAGGCTACTATCACCAACCAAATGGGTGGGGAAGGAAGAGGTTGGGGGGTTTTGGGGAGAGGATGTCAAAAATTACTCTGCTGCTCTTTTAGTTGAGTGCTCTCTAATACCGACCACCTTCTCTTCTTTTTCTTTTTAAATTGTCAATTCTTTTGTACCTTCCATTATTTTTGTTCTGGTTCCAACTCAGTCCATCTTTCAGTGTGACATCTTCCTGTCCTTATTCATTCTCCAGCCATTGTCTAAGCATGCTATCACCTTATCTTTATCCTCAATTCCCATCTCTAGTAGTCAGAAAGAATTTTGTATCTGAGGGAGAAAGATAAACCCACCACCACAAAAAAAGAAAAGCTTCCCCTGTGCACACACAGACACGTCCCTCCCCTGCCCCTCTTCATCCCCACAACCCTCTACTCCCCTAATCCTAATCACAGCACAACCGTTGTCATCAGCCCTTATCTCTCTCTGCCAAATCTGCTCTGACTCAAAACAATTTCCCCTCATTTGCAATTCGTTTTCATCTACCCCACACCCCCTGCCACCTAGAGCATCATCAGCTTTTCTACCCCTCTCAGAGAAAACCCATATTCCTCAAAACACCCTAAAATCACACCCCATCTAGCACAAACCCCACCCAAATCACACTAATGCAGGGGTGGGTGCACGTTGCAAGATCCGCCATTGAAGAATGACTACTCACCGTGAGTAAGTGGTGAGTTACCAGTGTCATCCAGTGGGGTGCGAGAAGAACTGCAGTGTGACGTCACGGTACACATCGCCCACGATGGTTGGTGGAGCGTATTTTACAATTGCATGGTTTTGTGTGAGGAGTTGGGATGGGGGAGATTTGAGGAATACAATTTAGTTGGTAGGAGGACCCATTGGGCCTTGCTGCATCATTGAGCCGGGAAAATAAATGAGAGCCAATATTTAGTGTTACTTCCCCTACACACATCGTGGCCTGCATGTCTTTGTAAATTTCCCTGCTTTTTCCCATTCTTTATTTTTCTTTTCCTCCAACTGAGGCAAACAGTATCAGTTAAATCTGTAAAAAATTACCTGAAGGTGTTTGACAAACCATTCTTCAGTCCTTTGAACAAGACCCCCTAACTACATGCCCAGCAGATGGACAAAATATTAATTAAATATTTGATTAACTGATTGCAAATCCATTCAAAGTTCAATCAAGGAGAGAGTGGTGTGCCAAAAATTTCAAGTGTTTAAATTTAAACAGGTACAAAAACAGCACCACCCACTGGGAGAGTTTTAGAGAGAGACGGTGAGAAGAACACCACAGCATGTGAAGTATGAAGTGTTACTATGACAGAGCATAAGTGTGTGCTACATGACGGCTCAACAGGAAACACGTTTGTGAATAACTGTTGCTTTTCTAGGACTGTCATACAGAAAGAAAAAAAATACCTGTAAACAAGTGTGTTTCTGAATGAGGAACATGACAGGAGCTTGTTCTGGTGTGTCTATAATCAGAAAAGTTAGATTTCACAAAAATGTAAATCTTATAAAAAATATATGAATTGATTAAAAATAATATTTTGATGAGAGTTTAGTTTCTTTGCTTTTGTAACCACAGATCAAGTGGTAACATCATGGTGCAGCTTTTTTCATTACTTGGCCTTATATTTTGTTTCATGCTTTTGTTGCTTACAGTACCTTGTAAAAGCTTCACATTTCATACATTTGTCCCATTACAGCCACAAACAACAGTGTACTGGGATTTGATGTTATATGGCAATAATTAATGAATAATTATGATAAAAACATGATTACTTTAAATCTTAACAAATAAAGTGAATAAAATGAATTCCAGTGCAATTAATTACTTATAGAAGTTACTTGTTAGAGTGAGAATAACTTTTAAAGAAAACTTGATAGGTGAGTTATGTTACATTTGATGTCTTTAGTTTTAACAAGTCAAAGAGAATCGCAGACCTGAAACAATATTACATTCAGATAATGGTGTAAAGTTGCTCAGTTTCGCCTGTTATGATGCAAGGAAAGCATTGATCAAAGAAGCAGTAATGGTAACTCTGGAGGAGAAGTAGTGATCCACAGCTTAGATAGGAAATTTCTCCAAAAGTATCAGTTGTGCTCTTTACCTATATTGCCTTAACAGAAAAATGTATAAAAAGGAGGTATTTGCAGTTTGCCTCATTTGCAACAAGCCATGTAGATGACACAATAAACATAAACAAGAAGGTGGGTTTGTCCACATCAAATAAATGGTGTGGAATAATTCTGGCTCTGCACATAAACCTGAGCACATCATTTATACATCAAAGTCGTTGCAGTATCATTGTGTGAGGATAATTGTCCTGAAGCTGTTCAGAGATTAAGATATAACTGAGCTAAATACAGGACAATCTTAGAAGAGGAGCTGTTAGAGACTACAAATGACAGAACCACAAGGAGGTTCACTTTCCAACAGGACAACAACCCTAAATATACATCTCTGTGCTGAAACTACATGGTTCAGATCAAAAGTTAATAATAATTCAAGGCGCCGGTCCAAGAAAACATGTTGTTTGAGGCATACCGAAGACTTCTGGCTTTTATTTATTAAAGATTTGACTCAGAGAGGCTGAATCCGTATGCAAATCACATATTGCATGTTTATTTATAAAAAACCTTTGTCAAAACTGCGAAAGATGGACTGAATTTAAAAGGTTTAAGTCCAGATCAGCTTACAAATTGTGTGGTAATTTATCTGTCACATTCCAAATTAAACATGAGAAATTTTTTCATTGCAAAACAGTATAGCATGAAGTTTAAGAGATAGGAATTCCTTCGTCAGCCACTGCAGCATTTTGGTTTAACTCTGTCAGCTCAATAAAAGAGGCGCAGAAAGTCACTACTTTGCAAAACATTGTGTTTGATATTTCGTGCTGTATACAATAATTTTGTTTTGGTGTTTTATTTCTTGGTCTAAAGTTTACTTGTAAGTCTGCATTGTTTTGTAATTCTACCTGGCACTTGATCTTTTGCCTGAAGCGCTCATACCTTTAGCTCTTTTCTATTTTAATGTATTGCCTTCACAATAAAATGTTACAAGGTCAAACTGTGTGAAAGCTCTTCTGATCCCACATTCATAGACATAAATGATATTTAATAATTGACATATATTTATAATTTGAATAAAAATAATTGTATTAATGTGGACATTTCTAAACTCTTGAAAATGTAAGGCACCTCTCTGACATTTTGGAACAGTTTATTTTAGAAGTGTGAAACTTGTTTACAAGCTGTTGCTGCATGACTGCCTCCTGTCCATTCATAAAGTCTTGTTTATTGATTATCCTGCTGGTAATTAGATATTGATTTCTAACACCTTTTCCCTCTTTGTCTGATGGAACACTTTAGCGTATAACCATAATTTAGTATGTCACTGATCCTTATTTTCTCCCAAACCCCAACTGAGTGAAAGATTTAGAGAGCAAAAACACAAGTGGAGGAGTGAGTAGATGGCTTGAAACAGACGAATCATGTCTCTGCAGCTCTGAGTGTTGACTCATGCTGCAGATCCTGCCTCACGAGTATCAAGCTCAGAGCTAAAAGAACAAAAGGCGATTTTTTTAAAATAATTTTTAACTGGATTTTATATGACATTTACATGCAGAGGCCTTTTTATTGTGTATATAAGAACAAATATGTAAGATGCCCTTGAAAGAAATGTGGTCATTTTAGTACCCTGGTGTCAACCTTGATTGTTCTTTATTAATCTATAAATAATTAATAAAATAAAATAATAACAATTTAAAAACTTTAATTTTCGTTTTGCAAGGCTACCTTTAAAGGTGAAGTCAACCAGAACATTTAATCTAAAACTGATGCCAGCTTGTCAATGATCTAGTTCAATGACTTTGAGGCATAATTAGTTAATTGTTTGTTCTTCAATAAGCCATATGGCCATTGCACAAGATCCAACTTTTTTAGTTCAATTAATTTCTCTTCAAATAATATCAGTTTATCAAAAAATGCTTTTTGCATAATTGGCAGATGTTTTCACAGTCTACATTAATAATGCATTTGCAAGTGGCCCTGTTTGTGTTTCACTTTTCAATGATTACTATTCATTGCACAAATTGACAAATTGATAGATGACCTTTTAAAGCCACAACAATTGTCAGGAATCTTCCTAAGGGATCGGAAATTCTTTTAACAAAGTACTTGACTTAATGACCACAAAAACACATGAACTGCCAATGGTATATATTCAATTCAATTTAAAAATACTTTATTTATCCCAAAGGGAAATTAAATGTTGTAGTAACTCCTAGAACAGAGCCGGGCTTCGTTAATAGCTTGTTGAGCGTTTTTATGTCATTTGCTCTGATGCTGTTACCCCAGCAGATGATGGAAGAAGAGATCACATTCTCCACAACAGACATATAGAAGATATGCAGCATCTTTTGGCAAAAACCGAAGGACCTAAACTTCCTTAGGAAGTACAGTCTGCTCTGTCCCTTCTTGTAGACAGCTTCACAGTTGTATCTCTAGTCTAGCTAGTACTGTCCCCTGTGGTGCTCCTGTGCTACTGACTACTTGATCAGACAGTCTAACAAACTGTGGTTTGTTTTTCAGATACCCTTTAGTACAGACAATGGTTGATGTCTCCGCCTGAGTCTTCTGGAGTTCCTTGCAAGTAAGTGATAAATGCGCTGGAGAAATCTACATGATCATCACAGTGCTGTACCTTGTCTAAATGACTGTGGGTTTTTGAAGCAGGTGTATAATGACATCTTTAACTCAAACTCCACAACGATAAGGAAACAGTAGGGGGTCCTGATAGCAGCTGGTTGTTTGCTGAGGTGAACCAGCAGAAGTCTCTCCTTCATGATGTCAGGGCAACAGGTCTATTGTCACTGAGGACTGTTGGCTGAGTCTTCTTTGGTACTGGAACAAGGCAGGAGGTCTTGAGTCAGACTATGGCTGAAAAGCGGCTGTAGGATCCCACCGAGCTACTCTGCACAGACCTTCAGGACTCTGGGGCTGACACCATCAGGACCTGGTGACTCATTACACATACACATATAAATTAACAAAATAGAGTTGGAACCTAAAAAGTGCTGATTTAGCACAGTAAAGGCCAGAGATACAAAAGCCTGGTCCTTAAGGGCCGGTGTCTTTTTCCTTTTAGACGTGATTCTGCTTTAGTACATCTGAGTCCAATAATGAGGTCATCTGAAAGACATGATTTAAACTGAGGAGGTAATTCAGCCTTCGGAGTCAAGTGTGTTGAAGCAGTGATTCATCTACAGGTAGCTGGAAACCAGTCCTCCAGGACTGGAGATTGACACGACTGGTTTATTCTACTGAATTCTATGGAGTGATGCACTTTAGGGGGTGATGGTGGCTCAGGAGGTAGAAGTTCTTTCTTTAATCTGGGAGATGCCAATTTCCAGCACCCGCTCTGTTTGTCTGTATCATTCGTTTCTTGGGCAAGGTAATTAACACACCTTGTTTGCGTTGGTGGAAAGAGGTGGTGCTGATTACAGCAGATGGTTTCTGTCAGTGTGCCCCAAAGCAGAAGTGACTAAAGAGTAGTTCAACGCTATCAGTGTGGAATGTGTGTGTTTTTGTTCTTGACACAACCCTCTCCATTGATCTGGGCTTGGGACCAGCACCAGGAGCATGCAGAACTATGGACCCCTGGAGGCAGGATTACTATATGTGTGTGTGTGTGTGTGTGTGTATGTGTGGGTGTGTGCGCGTGTGTGTGTGTGTGTGTGTGTGTGTTAGTGGTGGAGTGGGGTGGGATAGGGTGGGGGTGTGACTTAGTTTTTTTTGTCTTTTTTTGGAAAAGAATTTAGTTTTTTTTTTTAGTTTAAATCCATATTAAGTTGGAGACTAGACATTTTGGATTGGATGGCTGACATCTGCTTACAGCCTTCAGTGGGAAACTGGGGGAAAATCCTTCATTTAAATTGATCTTTGTATTCTGGGGCAGAGATAATAACCAGAGGCCCCCGATGGATCAATAGATGTTTATATTGCTGTGGGTAGGTGGGTCCTTCTGCTTCCAGAGACTTCTGTCTTTCAATAAAACATTTATGGATGTCCTAAACTTTGAAGTGAGTTTAATCATGTGAACAAAGAGTCAGGTCCCATCTCACCTCTTGGGAACAAACACAAGGAACAGCCAGGGTACATTAGAAGGTTCTTGGAGAAAGCATTCCAGAAATTAAACACATTCTGGCCCTCATAGTTAAAGCTAGTCAATATTTGGTTTGGGGGAGTCCAGGGTTAAAGGTAGAACATTTTGGATAAGGCTTATAATCTCAGCCTGCGTTGTTCTGGTTCTCTCAGCAACCAGAGCTATTTCCAGTCCAATTTTTGTTAACTGCAGGAGCAGCTTGATGGTATTGGTTCTCTTTCTGCTGCTCCAAAAGCAAAGCAGCTTTCTCCTGTTCAGACTGAGCTTTATGTAGCTCTAACAGCTTTTTCAGCTGTTCATCCTTGCCTCTTTCTTGTTGGTTAGCCTTAAGATTAGATTTTTCCTGATCCCACTAGAGGCTCTGGTTCTCCAAAGCTCACTCCACTTGGACCAGAGCAGCTTTTAGTTTGGATGTTGCCTCATTTTTTTGAGCTAAACAACCCTCAGCCTCTTTGGCTCGACTTTTCTCTTTAGTCAGGTTCTCTTCCAGCACTTCAGCCCTTTTGAAAGCATCTTGACGTTCCTCGTTTTTCCTGATCAACTCATGATACAGACCAGCAACCTCATCTTCATGCATAACTTTCTGTGACTCCAGTTGATATTTCAGCTGTTCCACCTCAGATGGATTTGGCTTACTGGTCAGAATACAGCATTTTTCCTGCACCCACTGCCGTCTTGGTTCCTCCAAATCTCTCTCCTCCCTGACCAGAGCAGCTTGTAACTAGATGTTTCTCCCTTGGCCATACAGAGCTCAGTCTCCTTTGTTTCGCTCATCTGTGTAATGAGTGATACTTTAAACTGGTCGGCCTTTCTGACGGCTTCTCGGCAGCCTTTGTCCGTCTTAATTTGCTTATTATACAGAACAGCAACCTCATCCTCATGATCAGTTTGCTGCTTTTCTATTTTCCGAGTCTGGTTCATCACTTCTTCTCTTAATGAAGCGTTTTCTTGCTGCAGCATAAGATGGAGTGAAACTCTAACTCTGACAGCATTATAGTGCTGCTGTTTTCATCAGCAGTGTGTCCCTTAGCAGGTAGGTGTCTTAGTTTGAAGAAGTTGTAAAATTGGATGTTTTCCTGTGTCCTCAGACTTTGGGGAGGACACTGTTTTTAGTTGCTGTTGTTCAATAAAAAGTTTGTTTGGGAGATGAATGATTTGATTCATTGTTTGTTTTACAAAAGGTTTCCTACAGACGCAAGTGATTCACGTAATGTGTTGATGACAAGGGCTTTGGAAGAAAGGAACTATACAGTCAAAGAATTTTAATTTATTACCTAAGTTATGATGTCACAGAGTTCAAAGGACACCAAAACAGTGTCATGTTTCCTGGCAACAAAATCAACTGAAGTTCCATCCAAATGCAACTGGATTCATTTTATTCCTTTTTATTTCCCAGATTAAAAAAGATGCTGAACATAATAGTCCTATTCACATTATATTATATTTCCATAATAAAAACATGCAAATTGGTGTCAATCAAAGATGGCTTCCTTGACGCTTCTTTCAAAACATCTGTCCTCTCTGTCCCAAATCTGAACACTTTGGTCTTCAAATGTGTGTCCTCTGTTGTTGAGGTGCAAGTGAACAGCTGAATCTTGCCCAGAGCTGCTGGCTTTCCTATGCTCCAAATACCGTTTTATGATTGGCTTGTCCAGGCTGTACAGTGGAGAAGTGGGTAGCACTATGGCCTGGGTTCGGCCCCAGCCTGGGGTCTTTCTGCATGGAGTTTGCATGTTCGCTCTGTGCATGCGTGGGTTCTCTTCAAAAAAATATATGTTAAGTTAATTTGCATCTTTCAGTTGTCCTTAGGTTGTACGTCTTTGTATTTCTATGTGTTGCCCTGCAACAGACTGGCGCCCTGTCCTGGTGTACCCCGCCTTACGCCCATAGGCTGCCGGAGATAGGCACTGGCCCAACCGCAACCATGACGGAAGAAGCGGGAGAAGATGGATGGATTGACGAATGGTTGGCTTGTCGGGTATTTGGACAATGTCTCAGATATGATGCTTTAGTTAATAATGGAGTTAGTAATTGGTAAAAGTGAGTAAATTTTAAACATCAGGAAAATGTATTGAGAAAACAGGGAAATTTATCGTGCCTTGCCAGACAGCTCCCTGGGTGCTCAGCACTCTTAAACCTCTGATCTTAGAATTGCCCCTTGACGCTGTACTTTATAACTTAGCAGACTGAAATATTACTATTTAAACTCAAAGTTGGAAAAAAGCAACTCTTTTTGAGAAAAAGCATCAGATTGTTTTTACATAGTGATGCAAATCCAACTAGACTCTCCATGGGGGGGGTAAATTGTTTTCTGTAATTTAGAACTGTAGCGCGGCTGAAAGTCCGTCTACTCTCTGTTCCTCATGATGACCCTGACCCCTTATCAGAGTCAATCTTCACGTAAGTTTTCGCTGGCTGAATATAAGAAATTATCGTCAATTTAAAATCAGCCCATTCTAGGTAAGGATTCGAGTTTGACTGCAAAAAATTAGACTGGGTTCGGCCATTTTTATCTGCCCCTATGCGCACACACCAGTCTCCCCTCTTTGGTTACCTCGTGGGTACTCTGTGGTAGCCTTGTTTGAGTAACAAAACAAGGCTGGTTGACACCCCGTCTTAGCTTTCAAATAAAATACATTATGTTCTTAAATGGAAAAACATTAGAAGATCATTATAAAAACAATCCATAAAGGGACAAATACCCTTTCATCGCACAGTGCTGTCTCTTAGTACAAAAATACTGATACCTGAATAAGTCAACTCAACAGCTTGATTTTGCTTGATAGTATAGTATAGTATAGTATAGTATAGTATAGTATAGTATAGTATAGTATAGTATAGTGTTTTTATGTGATAAGGAAGGTAGTGGACAGAAGGGTATATAAAAATGTTGTTATATGTTTACTAACTATAGTTCATTCTATTGGGTTATGACCAAGATCCTAAAAGTCCTGTATTATGCAGCCAGTTTATGTTCAAAACCCTATATTAACATAAGATTTTTTTTGTTTTAGTACATTCAAATGCATATTATTTCATTATTATTCAATATGTAAATCAGGTTGGATTCATACATGGACACATTTTGCTCATCAGTGGAGATCTTGCCAAAGGCTCCTTATGGAGACTGCAATCTAGGCCCACTTACCTCCAGAGACTGCAATCAGTAACATGCTGCGGCATCATTAACAGGCATAAAGAGACAAAAATCCCCCTTCTGAATTTTATTGTGTAGTTAATGTCAACTGTGGTAGCTTGAGAAATATAATATTACCTTTTTTTGTCGTGTAATTTTGCAGGGTTGTAATACACTTAAATTGCATCTGGCATGTGCATATGTATTTATATATATGTAATTATGAAAGACATTGCTCAAAATTAACTTTAATTCAAAACAAAACAAAGTTTTCCATGTCAGTGCATCATAGAAATCATGATGCATGTATTAATTATATTTTATATTGTCAATTTGCCATTTAGTACTTTCAGAATCTTCTGTTTCTCTAAGAAATAATTATATACTCTCATATTTAGTAGTTTACTTCCCAATTAGTCTTATCATAATATTTATTGATTTTGTATATTAACTGTACAAAAAATCAAATTAAATGTTTTAAATAATCAATCATGCCATTAGAAAGCCCAAAGAAAATACTATAAGCATACAAAGATGAAACTGCTTTAGAACTTACCAGTTTTTTAGCCCCTTGACACCTACTGTTCCAAATATTCAACAAACTCTTCATATACGCAAATAGCGTTTTAATTTCCCCCTGGTGTGGACCTAGGAACTTTTGAAAAACAGTAGTTTCTACCAGGACTGCTTCCTGTCAGACATATTTTGCGCTTCGCATGAGCAAGAATCTGGAGCCAAAAACAGATGAAACCAGTCAGGAAATAAGGAGGTATTTTTGTTTATAATGTAGGCGTTGCCAAGATAAAAAATATTCACTTTGTCACTGAGTGGTTTTACAGCCTACATTCTGAGATTAAGTCTGCATGACGAGTTTTTTTTTTTTTGGGGGGGGGGGGGGATTGCTACAAAATTTGGGTAATTGG
>JAUZNJ010045935.1:19524-30123 GCA_034780135.1 Jordanella pulchra | reverse complement strand
AAAAAAAAGGACAAATAAATAAAAAAGATGAATGGGTCTCAAAAAAGTGATATAACCAGTCATGTCCGAAAAGGAAACTGTAAACTTTAACCATTAAATCAAAATACACACACACTCTTAAGATTAATACTAAGTCAGATTCACCAAACATTAGAACCTAATACTCCCTAAATTACCCTTCCATTCCCAGCCCACATGTCTCCACATTCCAGCATAAATAGGTAAAATCTTCTTGATGTATCTGTCCCTGCAGATCTAAAGGTGTTAATCCTGTAAATTGGTCCTAAACTAATTAACAGTTCATACAGAAAGGTTGGCAAAGATTTTAATGTTGTAATATTTTACATTTCTATTAAGCCACCTGAGCATAGTCTCTCAATGCAAAATGTCTTGTATGTTGGTGTAAGAGATCTGTCTACCAAAGCATGTGAGGGCAGGAGGTCACTAACACATTCAGTGGCAGGATATCTAACACATGAGGGAGCATGTGGATCTCGGCTGCTTCCAGAGCCTTCAGATTTGCTTGTCTCAGGGGCTGGACGGATTGGGTTCTGCTGGCCAGGGGCTTTATCTCTACAACAGCTATTAGGAGGTAATTAAGTCCTAACACTGCAGTGCCTCCCATGGTTACTATAACATAACTGCAAATGGGAAGCTTACAAGCTCCTTTAGACGGCATGACAAATTGAATGGAACTCATTGGGCTTCAGCTATTATTCCAGCGGCCCCATCTGGCTGGGAAAAGATAAAGGGGATTTGCTGGAGGTTGTGAGGGGTTGAGCCTCCATGCTTGGTTTGTGAATGTGAGAGCATGAAGGATAAGCAAAAAAAAAAAAGTGTTAGGGGGGTGGCGGGGTATTAGTCCACCATGGGGAGTGTTTTGAGGGTTCCAGGGGGATTTTTTTCTTCTTTTTTGGGGTCTAAGCTTCAATTCAACAGGCAGCCTGAGATTTGCTTTGGCCAAATGTTACAAATGTTTCGACAACCTGGTCTCTGATCCTTTAGGGTCACCCGGGAGGGCATGGGGGTACAACAGCTTTACGCTCAGAGTTTTAACATGGGGATGAATATATTCACATCACCAGGCCTCCAGATGCTAGTTTTAGGGAGACGGAGGCTTGACTCAAACTCACTTTGCCCAAAGCTGGCCAGCTGGCCGTTTGAATTCATAGAAAATACACAACAACACTCATGTGGACAAAAATATACTTTAATTTGTCATTGGGATGAAAAGACAGATATACCATGGTTTTTATAACATTTATTAAAGAGAGCATTAAAACAAATGTTTACCAATTAAATAAGGCTATAACAAAGAAGATGTAAATTAAACAGCAGACAGGGATGATTACCTGTTCAAGGGTTAAAGGTTTCTCCATAAATGTATTTGGTGGTGGTTCTTAGCTTCTTCATCTGTTGATAAAGATGATGTCCGTCCATTTATCCCCAGCCTCCATCTTTGGAGGATGTGTTTCAGCTTTTGCATAAAGTAGGTTCTTATAACTTTGACAATCTGTTTTATGCAAGGCAAATTCATTTACTCCTTTCATTTAAACAGATGTCTAAAAGGTTTCCTAAATGCAATTCTGTAATAGATAAAAGCTCTCGATAACGTCATTTTTTCCTATAAAAAAAGTCAATAACTGCCTAATTTGTGCAATAAATTGTATTTTTTTAAATATACATCAAAAACATTCTTTCATCATAAGTCCTCTCTTTTTCCTATTTTAAAATTAACCTACAAATGCAGTGAGATTTTGAAGTCTCATGTTGCATAGATGTGTCCCAGGAGATAGAACATTTCCCTTTCTTTTTAATCATTAATTGCCTTTAATTCTCCCTTTTATTAAGCATATATATTCACCCCAAGGATTTTGTTGATCAAAGGTATTTTGTACCTATTTTTGTCACAGGTTAACATTTATCCTCTTTGGTGATATCAGCTCCGAGATTTTGTGTTTTTTCAAATATTCACCTTCAGAATATTTTAATTTACATTAAAAAGTTGCCAAACAAATCCCTTTTTTAGGCATAAGGCCACACAAGTTTATGAATTTAAACACTTCTCATTTAGCGAATCATTTTAACACTGTTTTTACTCCTTTGTAAGAGACAAATAAACACAAATTGTAATGTAAAATGATTTTAACGATTTCTCTTAAACATGAATTGTAGTGCTAAATATTTTGTTTCCTTAGAGACGTTTTCAAATTTCTTAAAAAAAAGTATAAGGTAACAGAACGGGGCCTTCCTTAAAGCCGGTATCTTTACTCCTGCATCACAATAGCTGTAAAAGCTTCTAGTGATGGGGATCCACCAGACTTAACAGGCTTTCTTTCAAAGGACTTTTGTCAGAAACTAGAAAACAATGGGCAGAGGAATAACAATGGCGTACACCGGTGGCAGAGGCCATCCCCGTCCTGCTGCAATTAGCTTCATATGGAGGACCAGAGGAGGCCGCATTACATTCCTTTACTCTCACTCCTCCTGATCCCATCACACGCACAGGCTCATCATCCTTAACAAGGGGGCGGACTGCTTTACTACCACCTCGCTGTTAACCAGCTGTCACACCCACAGCACAGACGCACATGCACTCAGTGAAACAAAATGAGGTTTTCATCCAGGAAGAAGAGTCAACATCTGTGAGTTTCATGGTTTATTGGTCGGAGAAGTACCCCAGATCGATCCATTGTGGCTGTGATACCAACATGTTCTCTGTGCAAACTGTAGTCTATGCTGTCTGATGTGTTCATATGAGAATACTTTTTCTTCCCATTGTGGATTTATCTCCGTTTTAGGTGTTTACATTTAAACGACCAAAAGAGAGAATTTTATATGATTAAAAACAGTTTATGCAAACTCCACTTAGTTAACCTACATATTGTCGTAATTTCTTTTATTTGAATGTTACTCTTAAACAGATTATTAACAAAGGAACTAAAGTGCAACACCAAAAATACTACATTAAACACTGAAAAGGAGCTATCTAATGGTTTATATCTAAGATGCTGTTGTCTTGGAGTTTTACTTACCAACTCTCATTTTATGAAGTCATTTTTGCATTTTATAGAAAAAAATAGCTTATATTAAATTTGGTGACATACATACAGTGACGTTCTGTATTTCCTATTTTCATATTCACTTGCTGAAACCTCTAAATCCTCAGAATATCATGCAAGTGTTTAAAAACAAATCATAAAATAGATCTCCATTAATCACCGACTGTAGTCATTGTAAGATAAAAGTTGGCTATTGTCTTTACTCTTTTAAAACTAATTGCTGGTTTCAACAATGATAATCGTTAAATCAAATCCAAAGAAGCGTCCTGGCATCTTTACGACGAGATGATGAGATAATATTGTCATTTTCATGCAAGGATGGTTGTCGGGAGGGTAAATATTTTTATAAAGACGTGCTGTAAAAATGGATGACTTTCGGTATCCCAGCAAGGAAACTGGTCTCCGAAATAAAAAGGCTCTAAAACTGACAGGATTTCGCAGGTGGCAAATTCAAAGTACTACATCTTACCAACTCTCCATTGGTGAAGTCATTTTTGCATTTTAATGAACAAAGTACTTATATTAAATTTGGTCTTATTCCCCTACACTTGAAGCATCTCTGAGAGGCCTGTTTCCTGCATGAAGATGCCTGTGTGCATTATGTATGTGAGAAATTTAGAGTAGGTATGGATGTGTGTAGCCCTCGCTTCCCTTCCATTCAGCTGTGGAGTTTTGCATGCCCTCTCTGGCTGGCCTGGTTTTGGTCCAACAGAACAGAATGTGTGGAGAGCAGGAGGGAGCTGACAGGAGAAAGAGCGAGTAGGAGGTGGGGGTCTGCTTAGAGGGGGGGGGGTGCTGTTTGTCACTGTGAATCGGCTCAGGGTGTTTCACATCATCTGTCCATTGATGGCTGCCCCTCCCCTGTTGTAAAACAAGCTCCTACGGGCCCGCCTGAACACTGAGGGCATTGTGTCCCACCCTCGCAGGAAACATACCACCCAAAGTGCTGCAACCCCCCCCCTTCACTCACCACCCTCAGCATCCCTCATCCTTTACTTTCTCCCATCTTCTCCATCTTTCCATTTTCAGTCTGGTGTTAACTTTAGGTTGGAGGATGAAGATTGAAAGAAGCAGTGAAGCAACATCCTGGAATACGAGGAATAAATGAATATAGGTTGGTGGAAAAAGAAAGCCAGGAACAAGCGGAGGAGACTTAGGGAGGTGTAGAGAGGAAGACAGGAATGGAGGGCTGGTGTAAAGGGGGCGTAACCCCATGGTTTCTGTAATATGGAGGGCTAATGGGAAGATTGATGGATTGAGACAGCAAAACAAAACAAGGGGTGGTGATAAAATGTAGAGTGGGGAATAAAGCAAGCAGGCATTGGGCTGAATGGCGTCTTGAAGCCTTGATTCTAGGGATGTGTGAGTGTGTGTGTCATAGAGCCGGCCAAAGGGGGGAAATTTACTACCTTTTGGGGGCAGGGAGTGGGTGTGACTCGTTCCCTAATTGCCAAGGAGGTCTCGGGAGCTTCGGGTACAAGACAAGTGGAAGGGTGGGAGAATGAGACAGGATACAAGAGGTTAGTGCAGGTCAGAGCTGACCACCTAAGATGCCCCAAGCAAAAGACGTAACCCCCACCCCATCGCAGCCCTTCCAGAGTGCCCTGATTGAATACTATAAATAAATATCTTGTCTTCTTTTCCTGAAAGCGGATAATTTACTGCCCACCCATTCCGCTCTGCCCATCTCTTCTCCATTTCTCAGCAGCGTTGCCAGGCGGTGAATGGGTCTCATCCTTTGAGTTTGGAGAGCCTGGCCTGTGTTATCTGGAGGGGCTGTCCTCACAGTTTGGAGCACTCTGGAGTGGAAGCACACAAACACGCATACGTTTGTATGTTGAATGCCACACATCCACCTTAAATCAGCATACCCTTTTAGTAAGAAAGTGAGAGATTCTTGTAAGAGAGACCTGTTGTTAAGGCAGGTGATGAGATCATACTCCTTTCTTCTCTAATTAAACAACAGAATAGTGAGTACTTCAAGGTGGAGGATTTTCCCTCCACGGAAGAGTCAAAGTCAGAGTAATTAGAATGTTTCTGTGTATTTATTACAGATATAAACATTACTTTATAAAATACATATCAGTATCTGATCTAAAGTTTGTTAACTTTGACTGGACTGCATCAATGATTTTAGAAGAAAACTCCAGCTGACTCTGATCAGAAGCATCTTCTGTTGAACATTGACTCATTTTGTCTCATAACAGCTACTAAGTTCAACATGTTTCTGAAAAAAAATGAATAATTTACAGAAATATATAAAAGAAAGCCCCACCTCAGTTTCTGGAGCTTTTGAAGTGTTTAATACCAGAACTGTCCTCCATCCAGGTCACACCTCAACTACCTCATGTAGTACTGCCGCCACCAGCAGGTTTCACCTCAGAGATGGTGTGTTTAGGGTTGTAGGATTGTAGGACGTTTTCTCCCACACATAGTGCTCTTATGCATAGGATGGAAAAAATATGTACAAGTTACTCTCATTTGACCAGACTACGTTCTTCCACATTGTTACTGGCTCTCCTGGATGAATTGTGGCAAACTGTTAACAGGACTTAACAGGTTTATTTCAACAATGTCTTTGCTAGGTGCTAACCCATACAGGTCAGAACTGTACGATGATTAATAAATCTTCTGACCACAGTTTCTCTCAGCTGAGTTGAGGATTTCTGCAGCTATTTACCATGAAGGATCCTCTTGATTTCTTCTCAAAGGACTTTGATATATATGTCATACTTTGTTTGTTCAAAGCTTGGGATTTAGTTTTGTGTCCTAACCCAGTGATCAGGATAGAGTCCCCAAAAGTTAAACTCAATTAGGAGTAACATCACTTTGTCTTTTACACAAGTAAGAGTAAAAAGTAGTCATTCAAGAAATTACTCAAGAGTTAAAACTAATTTAGTAAAAAGCCTGCCTAAGTACTTTTTAGCATCTATGTCTAATATTTAATTTTGCACTTATTTTTTTATCATGAAATTTTATAAAACCAGCTGTTTAGGAATGAAAATTCTGCTGCTGAATTTAACACGGTTGCCTGTGAATCCAACAATGTTTCTATCCAAGCATCCTTTTCTTTCTTTAACTTTTTCTTCTTAACCAAAGCCATCTGCTCCCTTGGAAACTTGTGTGAACTAAATTCACCCATATTCACAAAGAAAACCAGAAAGCGAGCAGAACTGCTGGGTCACCCGTGATGTTTGTGCAATCAACAGCAGCAGCTCTAAAGATGGCTGAAAGGAGAGAATAATAAAAGAAAAAAATGAAAGAGGAGTCTATAGGCAGCTGCCAGCTTCTGCTGCTTGGCCAGAGTCAAAGAGACCAAGCTAAGAAACTGTTAGCTTTACACGTGGTGCAGCGGAGAGGGAGAGGCTCTTCTGGAGAATTTGTAATTTGTGTTAAAATCCATTGTTGACAGGGTTGAGGTTTGGCAGCGAAGCAGATAAAACTGACAGAGGCAACAGTGGCAGCTGCACCGTGAGCAGAGCCTGAGTCCTAGAGGAAGCTTTAGGTTGTGGCACAGTGAACAACATGCCGTTGCTGCAAGATCAAGAATTTGAATGGTATTGATCATCGGAAAATGTCAAAGAAAAATGAGGCAGCATTTAGGATTCCCTGTAATCATACATACCATAACATACCAACTTTATTTATAAAGTACTTCATACACCAAGAGGACCGAAGTGCTTTAAGACAAACATAAAATACAAAATAGACAAGAGAGAATATAAAATACACATGAATATACAGACAGAAATAAAAAAAAACATCTCAGAAATAAAAATAAAAAATAAAAAACATCTCTGATTGTGTGAAACGCCAAGGAAAAAAGATAAGTCTTCAACAGGGACTTAAAAGCGGCAAGTGAGGAGGCCAGTCTTATGTCCAAAGGAAGATCATTCCATCATTTGGGATACAATAAAATAAAAACTGATAAGGCGAGTAGTTTAAGCTTTCAAAGTTTCCAAACAATTGTTAATTTATTTCAAAATAAATCTAATGTTAGAAATGATAAAAATCGTTTTGAATAATTTTAAAAGCAGTTTATAAGTTGACTTTTGTATTTTTCAAGTTGAACTGCAGAAAAAGTTGCCACTCCACAACATTTTTGTGTCTCATGCTTTTTTTTACAATTATATTGAAAGGCTTAAAACCAGCTAAAATGTTTTGCACCCTAAACTCTTAAATTTCAAACTAAGAAGATTAGCTGAAACAGAAACATTTCCACCTCCAAAGAATTCTCTTATAAAACAAACTTTAATTAAGCTAATCAATCCAAATTCATTTTCTTCTTCTGGGTATAAAGAAGAAAGCAGAATGTAAAACAAAAAAACCTTTAAAACACCACCTTTCAAGCTATTGATATCAGTTGTATCAACTTGTGTAGAGTAAATAAACTAAATATTGCATGTTGAAGTAAAGATAAAGTAGTGCCTGGTTAGAATGAGCATATTATTTTTTTTTTTCTTTGAGGTGGATCTAAAGTTTTTATTTTTTCTATTTGCTCACTTTTATGTGCAAACGCTAAATTTGAAATATATTTATTTTCTTTTAAAGTTATCATCATTTTAACAGTTTCTGTCTCTTTAAAAACTTGATCTGGTTTCTGTCAGTGATGCTAAAGTAGGAAATACTTCCTATAAATAAGTGATATGACATAAATAGCATTCTAATGATATTGTAGAAATGGTTGATTATGCTCACTTGTTTCCACAATTTACTAAGACTTGACAATTGAAAACCTGACTTCAATCTGGCAGCACCTGCACTGTATTCCTGTGTCTGTGTGTGTGTGTGTTTGTGGGTGTATGCGTGTGTGTGAGTTTAACAGGCAGGTGGTAATGAGGCAGACTAGGCTGTGTTGGATTTTATAATGAGAAAACCGGCAGAGAGGGGCCGGGCTTGTGCCACTAATGGGCCCCTATAGCCTCTAATAAGCAGTAATTATAGTGTGTGTTAACCAAGTGACTCCAACAGAGTTGAAAATCGTTACCTTCACACACAGCTACTCCAGCTACCAACCCTCCCACAGAGGAATACTAAGTGACATCGCTGGAAAGTGGGTTCAGCTCAACCGACTATTAGGAATCACTTGGTCAATTGGTTTTGGTTCAGTGTTGCAGCCACACCCAGACATTAGTACTGTAAAGTCAATAAATATCTTAATTAAAATCTGAGCAATAATTCAAAGAAGACATGAATATCTCAAAAGATGAAATATGCATTTTTCATTTCTTAGTAAAAAAACTGGTTCTCATCTATTTTGTTTCAAATGGAGGATGAGATGGAAGCAACTGCTGGTCCAGCTGGTTCAGAACAGTATAAATCTTCACCATTATAGACATTCATTCAGTTACATGAATATGGGGCCTTCATTTTGGCTCACATTTGTAATCATACTAATGTTTTAAACCTCCGCTTGTTTATATTCACGTGCAGAACTCCACCTTCTGCTACACAACTTTTAGAAATTGGATTGGTTGAATACTTCAGTGCAAGTATTCGATAAAATGAGTAAAATCACCAAAATCAGCATTTTTTATATTAATATCTAAAAACATTAGCTGTCTTTTTATTAATTTTAGTCAAATTTATAGGTAGATATTCTTGAAAGTGAAAAGGATTAAAAAGTGTTCGGCCAGAGGTTGGAGTGATTTTTGGTTTTCATCACATCCCTTAAAAAAGGAAAAAAATAAGTATTGTTTCACATTATAACAGATGCCCTCATCTATCATTTGTTAGCATACCAGCAGGGCACATTGTGTGGGAGATCAATTTAGCATTTCAAATAAACATCAACAATAACATATTTTATCAGTTTAAATTGCTTTTTAACTAAATGTTTGCAAAGTTTTACTAAAAGAAAATTAAGTTTATGTATAAAAAACACAACTAGATCAAAATGTATGTTAAACTTCCTTTGAGTAAAAATGAAATACGGCCTCATTTAGATCTAATATCAAAGACCACAGTCTAAATAAAGCATTTACGGATATTATTTAAGCTTAACAGAAAACAATAAAACATTATTGTCATATTAGATAGTGAATGAAATTCATTCCATGAAGCAATTGTCTGTTATATCAGAAATGTCTTCAAGCGTCCTTCACCCTTGAATAACAACCATCGTTCGAATGTTTTGGAGACATTCAGACACTGCGTGTCCCCTTGGGTTGCTCTTTGACCTCCAGTCAACCTCAGCCTGACCCCCTGAAGACACTGCGCTTTGGGGAAGCCCTCTCATTGACCTCATCCATCACAGCAGCAGCCAGGGAACAGGTTCACCTCTGCAGCATTGTGTCATCATTAATTAAACCCATATAACACTCTTCTTCTCTTGTTCCACTTGTGCTCCATCTCTCAACACACCCTCCAAATGCTCTGTGGTCTGTAGACCTCTGCTAAACATCACAGTTTCCATAGCCATAGGCTACTCTTCTGCAAGGGATATTAACCCTTTGGTTATGTGATCTTACATACAAGCATTTTAAGGCTTTTACCAACATTCTCTAAAGAAAAATATATGAAAAAAATTCCAGATTTTTCCAATATATCAAGTGATGTTGGCTCTGCATGGTTAAATTAAGGTTAATGTTTGGTTTATAATCCTTGAGCAATTTCACTTTAGTTGCAAAGCTTCCAAGAATGTATGTAAAAAAGCAAAACTGATGAGAAAACCAACTTCATTTTCTAATAGAAAGTTGATGGTTTACCTAAGAGCCCCTAATTAAATTTCAATAGTATTTTTGTGGCTGAAGAAGGGAAAGTTTGTCATGTGGGCAATGAACAAAATAATGAAACAAAAAGAATAGGGCAAACATTTGTTGCTTAATATATATAGTGAACCAAAGGTCCATTTTCAGCTCTGGTAACCTTACATCTAGCAGATGAAAACTGCAATTCTATCTCAGTATGACTGATGATTTTTAAATCATTGATACAATAAACCTGGAAAAACAAAAATGTAAATTTTTTTCAAAGGACCTTTCAACTGCAGTTCTGTTCCAGCGCAACACATTTATTTTGCATTATGTATTTGATGTAGGGCCAGTAAAAGGGGCTGCAGGGGGCACTGGCTCTTGTCTAGAACCATCCATGGCTAGAAGATACTAAACGTGTGCAAATGTTTAAGCAATAAATGTGTTGCCCCTCTTGAAAGCCCTTGAGAAGTGTTAGAATACCTGCTATCTTTCAGCATCTTAACAAAATGTCAAGGTCAATGTTAATTACCAACATGCAAAACTGTTTTATATTATGGTATTTCAATGCAGCAACTGATTAATCGCTTTCCACGGACAAAGGAAGAATAATAAGGGACTAAGTCAGCTCACTGTGAGTGAAATGTGTCCGACACCTTTTTTGGTTACAAAAGCAAAAGCATGTGATTGAATAAACAAGAGTTGGAGAAACTAGAACATGTCTCCATCACATGTATATTTAGACTGTGGATCAATATTTAAGGTCCATTTCAACACATTGCATTGGATAATGTTTGTTACCACATGTTTTACTAATTAAATACGCAGCACCAACTTCTTCCAAA
>JAUZNJ010045935.1:0-19424 GCA_034780135.1 Jordanella pulchra | reverse complement strand
TTTCAACACATTGCATTGGATAATGTTTGTTACCACATGTTTTACTAATTAAATACGCAGCACCAACTTCTTCCAAAGCAAACGATGTGGTTGTTCAGGGGAGGATTTCTTTGTGAGCTAAGTATAGATGTACAACTGGTCGCTCTTATTAATCACTGTTCATAATGTCAAAGTTTAGTTTTTTTCCAAAACTTTTTTTCAGTTTTGAAAATAGAATAAACTGTAGATACATTAAGTAATGTGTGCTTGAATTTCATGTTCCCTACTAATAACATTTAGCCTTTTATAAGACTCATTTTTGAACAGAATTCTCATGCCTCCTCTTTAGTGTAGAAACAAGGTTATGTTAGGTTGGCGCTCCTGCGGGGGACAAATTGCAATAATTCATTGGTCAGTTGCTGACGAGCCTCCAGGACTGATTAACAGGTGGCATCACGTCAATTACAGTAGATCTCAAAGGTTTTACACTCCACTGCAACAAAACATTAAACAAAATCTCCCTGTTGCTTAAACCCTTAATGAAATAGTTCAAAACCCTTGTTTTTACTGAGGTGTTTCCAGGCCAGGCTAACTCCTCTCAATGTGAAGGAGCAGCGACTCTACTAGATGACGATAATCAACCATGGATAAGGTTCAGATATTGTTTCAAGTTACTCCCAATGATTGTTCAGATGAGCTCATAGTGTGCAGTGAAGGTAAAAAGGACATAAAAGGATCTCATTTAGCATTAATAACACTCAAAACGAGGTTGCAATGAGAATGTGAAAAGAAAAGCATCACAGCAGCTGCAGCTGTGTTTGACTGGACGACCAATTTCCGATGTAAGTCAAAGATGGGCTCAGCCTTTCAGCATTTGCATTCAGTAATTTTTCCCCACCAAGCTTTAAGCCTTGCATTGCAAAAGATTAAAAATCTTAGTAAGTCAATTTTTGTTCAAATAAATGCATTCTTTCTTGAATTAAGCAGGTGAGTGAGACACTTTGCCAATGAATTAAGATAACTTGCATTTAAAATAAGAAAAAACAACTGCAGTTTCTTGTTTCAAGTGCATAATATCTAATTATCTTATTCTAAGAGTAAATACACTTATCTTAAGAAATCTTTACTCATTTTTAGATTGTTTTTGCAGTGTGCTTGTATTGGTGAGACTGGGCCCTTCGCTGCTTTTCCATGACAATGAAAGTAAATCCAGCTTACACTCATTGCTGTTTTCTCTTCAAATCTGTATGTGTGAAAGAAAGCCTCCTTCTGTCCTCACTCTATAATGGCTTGATCTCTGTCCCGTTGAATATGGTAATCCACATGGTGGACTCCACGAGACCCCCACGGCCCCTCTCTACCCTTCCCTGCTAGGGGATAGGGGGTTCTTGGATACTTCAGTGGGGGCTTTGCAGACCAGGACTTTTTTCTTTGCTAAAGAGAAGAGGGAAAAGGCGAGGAGCAGGACGTAATCCTATTGACCATCCCTGTCCCATATGGCGAACGCGCCGGCCTCTCCAGCGGTACAGTTGCTGGAGTGGTGTGGACAGCTGGCCTCTCCAGTCAGGGTACATTTTAGTTGATGTTAGTCATCACATGCTCTCATGTGGGATCACTGAGACGGAAAAGCCTTTCCGTGTTTCTGCAAGTGTGTCAAAAAGACAGGAGTGTAGCTAACTAACATGGAAATAAAATAGTCGCAACGTTTTTTCTCTGAAATGCTGTAAAAAATTATTTGTCCTCTTACATATTTAAACTTTTTTTTTTTTTTTGCTTTTTTATAAACCTAAATTTTTTAAATCATTTAATTACATTTTATATCAGATCGGGACATTTTTGGTCAGCTATGGCTTACCAATTTTATATGAAGCTGAGGTTAATTTCCCCAGTCACAGTTTATTGTCTGCCTTTGAGAATAAAATAAACACCTAAATTGAATCTGTTAGACAACATAAAGCCGGCTAAAAAAATCATACTTTGCCATTTCTGTGCATATATTCCCTTTTCAAAGTAACTAGAGTCACAGTTTAACTAAAAACATGCTGAATTTTAAGATTACAGATAAACACACCTAGAATGTGAACTGAATTAAATATATATACTTTTAGAGAGAGTTAGGCTGATTGTGATGCTTGTGCTAGAAGAGATTGATAGATGGACTGTTTGAATATTTTAGTAGTTCTGAACTAAATTAACTAAGAATTGAAAAAAAACTCATCAAAATTAAAATAATTTTATAATAATTTACCTTGTTCAAAACCCAGTTAGCCATATTTACAGCAAATGATGTATGTGTTCAGCTCTCCCAAACCAGACTGAACAATATTAAAAGTTATTAAACCCTTTTTTATCTCCTACAAGTCATTATAGTTGCTCCTTCATGTCAGGAACATGAACATTATAAGAGTAGTGGAGCAGAGCCCGTATATTGTGTGTCTGAGTTGTGCTGGTGGCTGGAGTCTGGCCTCGGGTCACTGGCAGCCTGTATGTCTGTTGAGTTCTGATAGAGGTGTGGGAGAGGGGGGGGGCTCTTTGTGCTGGGACCACTGTTACAATCTACGTAAACCATTCAGCCATAGCCATGTCCATTGGCATATGGTTGATCCACCTCCAATGTGTTCATGTAACCAGAAAATGCTGCCTTTCAAGGCCCTGCATTCTCCTTCAAGCGAGTGAGATTAAGATGTAATGTTGCTCTCTCCGTCCCCACCGGGGGGGGACCAGCAGCAGATTAGGGCACATGAGCTCCCCAAAAGACGCCTTTGGGGCAAAAGAGAGCAATTCTAGATGGGAAATTTGTACTTTCTAACCAACAATTATGTCATTCGCTTGTTGATTGGAGTAACTTGATCCCAGTCGGTATTAGTAAGTGGTGTGTTAAAACATATAATGCAGAGAGGGAGGAACCACGTTATCATCATTAAAGCTCAACACTCATGCTCAAAAACCTCCCCCCCAAAACATTCAATTCAAGTTTTACTTTCATTGATTGATTTTTTTATGGGCGACTATAGAGGATAAAACATGATTAATTGCAATTCAGTTTTGATTTAGAAACATTTTAAAAGCTAAAGTTGGTCTGGAAACAACTTAAGTAACTCAGAGCCAACAGTGACTGTGGATTCAGCTGATTACTTTTAATCTGCTCCTGACCTGAAACCACAGTCCCTCTCCCCTGGATCAAACTGAGGGCACCACCCTATCCACCAATCCACACTTCTACTCAGGAAACTTAATCCTACTGCGAAAAATAACATTTCACACACATTTAATTAAATTAAAAAAGGCAGAATCTCACATATTTTCTCTAAACTTGTGTCATTATATGAATTTCTAAGGTCTTAATATCTAAACGTATTTTTTGGAGACAACTGCCATCATACTAAGAGCACTCTGTGCTGCTAAAGATCCACATATTCACTGAGTAATGGGTCAAAAAAAAAACATTTTAGTAAGTATCAGTAGATATTTGCATATGGAGACTGGGGTTGATTGTGATGAGTTAAAAAACAAAAACTAAATCCCCATGTTTCTATTAAAAGAAAACATGAAACACTGAGTATCTCTCATAGCTCTCTGAATGTACTTGTATAACATTTTTTTCCAAGAAGCACAAAAATGTTTCATCTGGCACCAGTCATGATCATGTAGGCATTTGTTAAGGTCAAATATCATGCAAAATGTCCTGAATCCTGTGATGAGGTTCACAACTGAGAAAAAAAAAAAACCCTTTCCCCTCTATCGTTGCCTTTTTCCACCTCTTAGCTAATGTTGCTCTAAATGATCTTTTTGAAAAGCATTTCCCCTTATGATGTCCTAAGTGGAAAAAAGCTGTAGGACCATTTGTAGCAGCACATCGGTCAAGTGATGCCTTTCACCTAAGGTGTTAATCCAGGCTCCTAGCCGATATCTTTACGAACTCTGGTTGTCACAGCTGTGGGGGTGCAGCCTGAAGGAGGACGGGGCACGGAAAGCCAAAACAGCTCGTCCAGAGGAGGGAAGAATAAGAAGAATTGGGCATAGGCCTCATCAAACAGCAAAAACAGCTCATTGTTAATATTTTTTATTTTCAAATGTAGCATAAAATGGGACCTTTAATACAAAAAGAATACTGTAACAGTATTTATTTATTTATGATGTATTTTTCTCCATGGTATTTTAACTTTCAAAACAGTAAAATTTCTTGCTGTAAGTTGAGGTTGCAGCTGGCGTTCCTGTGGGTTTTGTATGGGTGGGTGTGCTTTGTTGACTTAATGACTCCTTGTGTAATAGTGATGGAGAATCCTGTCACAAAAATAATAATTGTCGCTCATATTAAAGTTTGCACCTAAGATACTCTTGTTGGATTTATACAGTAAGTATTTCGGTTCATTCTTTCGTTTTTGATTTCCCACAGTTTCCCACCAAATGTGTGAAAGTGCTGGTTTTACAAGAGCAGCTTATCAGGAAGCCTCTTACCTCAATCTGCTAACTCCATTGTTGAGCTCACATGCAGCTAAAACCACTTAAGCTGACATGCCCATACAGACTTTTAACACACACATGCACAAAACTTGTCTCTCTCCTGTCAACTTAATTTGCCTCCAACAAGGATGACGGACACGCCCTCTGCTAATGAGAACAAATCTCTACCCTTCTCTGTTCTGTCCCTCACTTTTCCCTTGTTTTTTTTATTCTCTCCATCTCTTCACCCCCAGCTCCCCTGAGCTTTCGCTTCCTGCCTTTTGATATTGTAGCTATCTTACTCATGCCACCAATTAGTAGAATAATAGACCAGCAGGCTACTGCCTGCTGACTGCCTGGACCTTAGCAATGCAAGCTGACGAAAGGCCATAGGGCAAAATAAAAAGGCAAAATGTGATATAGTGTCCACAAGGCAGCCTCATAGATAAAATTAATCCTTGTGCTGTTAATCTTGTACATTTTCATTACGGTAAGGGGTTTTATTGAAGTTTATAGCAGGATGAGCCAGCAAAAAACGATAAAGTAACTTCATTCTCCCAAAATAAATGAGAAAATATCAACATTTATTAAATGTGTTGTGATAATTATTGTGGTTAGAGTGAATCATACCTTATATGTTATACATCTTATCTATTCCAACCTCTGTTCTTCCTCAGGGCAACATCTGGTTCACATCAGCTGCTAAGAGGGTAGAGAAAACACAATTTATAGGAGACCAGAACAATTTTGCTATTAAACTATGAGGAAAATTAGACAATTTAAATCTGAAAAGTTATAGATTTGGCTCTCTGGTTGAACGTATTTATTGCACAAAGAACAAAGACAGCTTAAATCTCTCATCATTTTTGGAATTACTTTACAATAACCATCATTTATAAATGGTAAAGAGACAATTTATTAATGAATAACTGTCATGGAGCGGTAGTTTGGGTGGTGGTGAGGCAGAGGCTGGAACCAGGAGGTGGTAAAAATGATGTTTTTAATGATGAATTAGTCCAAAAATGCAGAAACAGAAAGTAGTCCTCAGACAAGGCAGCATGGCTTAACGGAGTCGAGGGTTAACACCGGTAGCACTGGACTTACGAGAGGCAAAAGTAATTCCAACAAACACTCGAGGATAACACAGGCGAACTCAGACAAGGACCCGACAAGGAACAGGAGACACAGGAGGGTTTAAATACATAGGGAGGTAATCAGGGAAACCAGACACACCTGGGGGTAATCAGGGGAGGACAGGACGACACAGAGGACACAGAGACAGCAGGAAGCTTCAAAAATAACACAAAGAAACACGGATCATGACAATAACATAGTTTATTCATGTTTGATAATCATTTATAAACCATCTATAAAAGGTAAGAAGATTATATTTCCCTTCCATGTGAGTTTAGCCCTAACCCTAACATCAGTGGACTTAAGACCTGAGCCTTGCCTTTATTTTTAATTTAACTTGCCCTTTCATGTTGGACTTACCATTACCCTAACATCAGTAGGGTGTAGGCCTAATACCATAATAAATTATCTGTTTACCTTGTATAAAGGTTTCAGATGGACAATATAGATGTTTATCAAACATTAGCGAACTAGCTGTTAATCATTAATAAATTGTCTCTTTACCATTTATAAATGATGGTTTTGATGGGGTTTTTTGTAATGTAACCCATTTTTTTCCCTGGTTAGACTGTTCTGAAATTGATTTAATTGGGTCAAGCGAATTTATTTATGTTCATATTTAATATCTTAAACACTTTGTCTTAAGTTTCATACCATCATTATAAACTACAGTTCTCATTTGTTTATCCTTCTTTGTCTAAAACTGTTTTAAAGTACAAATCTTTGTTTTGTATCATTCACAAATCAATAAATTGATGCCATTACCTAAAATAAATTTTATTTATCCAACTAATTTTGCACATGTTATCTTATATATATATATATTATGTTGGTTCAACTTGTGCGATCTTACCAGAAACTGTAAAAAGCAACAACACCTAGAATAAGTTAGACATATTATTTAGACTTGTTCTAATCTTAACCTGAAATCTTGTAAAGATGCAGTAATTATTCTAAGGTCCCAAGTTTAAACCAACCTCGGTACTTTTCTTCTTCTTTTTTTATTGGATGTGGGGGGACAGTCCTAACTTAATCCATTTTAAATTTATTCACATCAGAAAACCAAAAATGTTCTGAGAAATCGTTCCATTTTAGATGATACCAGTTTGGACGTTTTAAGGTAGATTATGATTCATATTCTGCATTGCTCCCTAGAAGTGATTCAGTTGAGTTTTAGGGGTGTTGTTATTAATATGACCCATATGCATCTACTTTGGTTCCCATGTTGTATTAACTGTGTAAATCTGTTCAAAATAGGTTAATAACAAACTGTACAGCTTAGTCAGACAAAACCGTCTAGAGGCCAGTCGCTGTCTCACAGAGATCTCTAATGCTCCTGGGTGTAAGTTTGGTTGTTTTGCATTACATCATGCTGATTTAATTATTTTCCCACTTCTTCTAAATCATAAAAAACACCTCTACCTTTATATTTATACATATATTGCCTTCAGTGAAAATAAGCCAGAAACCACCAAAACCATTAATCTAAAGTCTGATCGATGTCGAGAACAAACACTTGTCGCTGTTTTTAACGGCAGCTAACGCATCATTAAAAAGGAGGCCATTGTTGCTCATTAATTAATGAGCACTTTATTTTGTTCATGCTAAACTGGGATTAGCATATTCATAAGGGCAGGCATCTTTCAGACAGCTTTGAGGGAATCTGGCAGGTCTGTTTTCTCACTGTGTTCTTGTTTGTGCCCATACATAACCCCGTTTGTTGACCGGAGTCCTACCCCATTAACTCCCATGATCCTGTACGTCTCACACACACACACACACACACACACACACACACACATGCACACCCACGCAGTTGAAACACAAGAGGTTGAGACAGAGGGAAACATGACACACACAGCCCCATTTTCACACTTGAGAGAGCACGCCTCATTGGATTACAGACTAAATATGTCCGGGTTACAAACTGATTACCATGTCGTATAACATCTTTATTTGCATACATGATAAACAATGAGCAACTAGTCAAACATCTTGTGCTCAATGTTCACCAGCTTCATCCTCACCAGACTAATCATCTGAAATTACAAGGCAAAAATGTCCCTCGAAGTTAATGTGGCAAAGAGTTTGTTGTTTGTATTTCTCTAATAGAGGTATTTTTAAGTCCTTTTATTTACTCCAGTCTTGCTATTAAATATTACCCAAAATACTAATTTAAACTACTTTACTCTCAAAGATTGTTAACACATCTGTAACCTTCAACAAAAACTGCCACACCGCTACCATTGCATGTCTTTAATGGACATATATGAAATAAGCAGGGTTGCAAGTACGTTTTTTTCATTCCAAACAATTCAACATTTCAATAACATCTATAATGTTTAACAAATTTTCAATAATTACATACAAGTACCAAATAAAAAAGACAAGAACTCTCTAATAATTAAACTATTTTACTTTATAAAAGTTATTTTCCAGGTTTTTTGCATGATTATGCACAACTACATTATTTGATTTCATATTATTTGCAAGTTATTCTATTGAAAAATTGTATTTTCTGAGAAATCTGTGTTTGCCCTCACAATCGGAGGGTACCTCAACCTGCACAATAATACTCACATCGAAAGAAATCACAGTTTTGGCTGCTGCTGTTTCCTGTCCTTCTGTCATGTGACATTCTCTGTGCTTCTCCTACATATGATGTAAAGGCTTAATATAAGTTCACCATCAAACAACAGGACACAACATTCTGCAAAATCTCCTTTTAATACACACATACCTGTACTGTAGATCTCCAGCTAGACCACATCTGGCATCCCTTCAATGCTCTCTTAATCTCTCTCATAAAACACATAAACATAAAAATGTTGACGCACAAATCCAAAAATTCCACATGTTGTGTAAAAACAAAGGCAATTCAGTGCATTATGAAGTGAACAGAATGCAAGTCTTACTGTTAAAAGAGTTTCAAGCTGCAACATGCTGCTGAACCTCTTTCTGAACTTTCTATCCATTCTTTAATTCCAGATGCTATTCGAATAATAGCTTGATCCACCATAGAGATCACTGACTTTTCTTTCTTTCAATCAGTGTCCCCAGGATACCGACATGCAGATAGTTCTGTCATAAAAACATAATCTATAAATACTGAGTAACAAAATATATAATAATGTAGCCTAACAAAATGGACCATTGCTTCCCAGTAGAGACAAATGTTATCATCTACGACAGCTTACTGATACTACGTCAAGTCTGAAGCACTGCTTTTGCTTTAAACGTAATGCTATAAAAATAATGTGGTTTCTGTACATAATTTGATTAATATGTTAAAAAAAATCTGTAAACTGGTCTCAAAAGCACCAGGAATGTAAGTCTATTCATCTATGTTGAAGCCGGGACAACAATTCAAAGTCTGCTCAGCTAAAATCTTTAACTATTTTCAAATCTGAACACATGTTTCCATCGCCTAGTGCCGGCTAGAATATTATATCTATTTATTTTTACAACAACTCTGCAGACGACACAATATTCCAACAATTGTTGAAAAAACAATTAATCTTATAGACTTTTTTTGAAGGCCTTATTTGATTAATTTTATGTCTTAGTTGTTTCTTGGTCAAACATAAACAAAATATAACCGTCTAAATCGTGTTGACACTTTCTTGATTTATGTCCAAATGAGCGAAAAGTAAAGCTTCAACATTGAAATCAGTTCTGTTGCCTATTGAGGATGTGACCTTTTGGAATAAAACAATAGAGGGGCATTCTGGCTCTTTTAAAACCTTTAAAATTATGTTGCCTAAATCCACCTTTGTTCCTTTTTTTTTATAAGTTGAGGTAACTTGTGTTTTTAATCATTATTTAAAAGACATTTTATACTAATTAGCGTTAATATGTTTGTGTGCAGGTAATGATACTGAGTAATACCAGCTTGATGGGACAGAAAAAAGGCCAAGTTTGAGTGACTCATGTTGTCTCCTCATCCGATCCTCCCACTCTGTCATCTCAGTCGATCACTGAGCTGCACGGCTGCCTTATTAGTAATGTCCATCTAGCTTTCTCTCCGACCCTGCACACTCCAGTCAGAACCTTCCCCTGAAACATGCACGTGGCCGCTAACACACACACACATTTGCATCCCAGGAAGACTGACACACTTCCTGACTCACCAGCAATTTGTTGCTTGTGACATCACATTGTGTGTTAAGGCCGTACTGGCACCGGGCTGCTGCTTCGTTAACTTTCCTCTTTAATGAGCGCTTTAATTGAGCTGTCTACCAGGCCACCTGTCGGCCCGCAGCCTTATTACCATACTAATGGACTGGGATTGTTGCTGGTCTGACAGCCAGGGCTGCACGGCACTAACAGGAGCTGAGGAGAGGGAGGGGACACTGAGAAGGAGGCCAAAAGGGAAGGGAAAAAAGGGGGTGTAAAGGCCAAGCTAAAAGAGATTAAATCCAGAAGAGAAAAACAAGAAATCATTCTCAAATTGGTTAAGGAGACGTAGTTTGATGAAAAAAATGTAGTTCACTGCTTGTCTAAGGTTTGCCCCAACTAAATAAAAAAAATTTTCTGTATTTGCTTTATGTGGTTGTTGGATAAAGCTTAATACACTTTTAGATTTTTGCATTAGTCTGAGGTGAAATGTGCAAATTTGTGCTTTAAGTTTCTTGAAAATTAGAGCTTATACCATATTAGGAAAATATCTAACAACGACAGTTTCGGTGAATATTTGGAGGACGCTATGAATTATAATTCTTCTGGCTTCAGCATCGAGTAAAGAAAACTGTACAGACCAGAGCTTTGCATGAAGGAGCAGTTAGAGTCCACCTCACTAGACCAATATTATTATTGATATTAATAGGTAAATTTAATATGTATAGCATATTAGATATATTATGATTGCAATTTTGCATCCAATTAGTCCTTTGTGATATTAAATACACTGGTTTTCTAAATCTTCAGAAGATTGTTAAACAACAACATCAGTATCAGGCTTCTCCAGATGTGGTACAAGACAGACCACACAGCTATCAATAGATAGCATAACGGGTTAACAAACAACCTATGAGTCACAGCAACATTTAATTCCCATTTGCGATTAACAAAGTATTTTTGGTTTGAATTGAATTAAATTGAGTTGAAATTGAATTGAATTGAATTGACAAACTCTAGGTACATTTTCTAATGTTGCCGCATCTTGTCTCTATCCATCCGACGGATGAACAAAGGGAGGTAGTTTTAGCAGTTTTCATGGATATTTCCACAGAATTTCTCTTCCTCCTTTTAGAGTTTTTGCTTGATTACTACTTATTCTCTGTTCATTTTTTAACCGGATATCTGTTCATGTTTAAATGGATGTTATGTTTATTGGTGTTAAACCACTTCATGGTACATTTCAATGAAATATAACACAATGGAAAAGTATTAATTGCCAAATTGTTGTTGCCTAATTATTTAGAAAAATCAGCGTCGCCCAATTGATAATATAATGCTGATATGGCTCTACCAGACCAAGACCTATTGCTAATCCCAGCCAACAAAAGTCATAAAAGGGTTAAAAGGCTAAAATTAAGGCTATGTTCACACTGCAGCAAATGACCCTCATAGAGGAGTCTAAGCTGAGACACACGAAATTCACTGGTTCCTTTAAAAAATGTGTTACAGCAACGCCAACATACAACTGATAAATAATTCCCTTTGTTTTAGCCAGCTGCCTCAAACAAAAACCCAAAAAAAACCTGACACCTGCTCTGATGTGAATCTCCAACGTTGGTCCATCCTCTATGTTGACCTCTTTAGGTCTATAACAGTTGGCCTCATGTTCAGCTCCAAGGAACCAGACTCTACATGGGGGGTCTCCAAAAGACCATCACCCCAGTCTTTTTCGAACCAAACTTTGAAAACTTCACATATAAGGGCGCTGCAATGCTCCCGAGGAAAGTCCAGGCCTCGGCTTGAATAAAATGCAGTTGTGGGACCTTACAAGAGCATTGTATAAACAAATGGCACCAGAGCTCAATTAGCCAAAGGAATGTTGTAGAAAACAGTCAGCAAAGATTCCTCCTCAATGATGTAAGGGACTGATGATAATGATGTTAGACTTAATGTCAGTTGTGTTCCCTTTCTATTTAGTTCAGCTTGCCATGTGTTTAATGGTCCTCTGCTCACACTCTCCCCCAGCTGATCAGCGATCTCCTAAAAGTGCTCACCTGGTTTCATTGTCTATAGCTGACTTTGGAAGGTTTAAAATGCAAAAAAAAAAATCTCTGAAGTGTTTGGTGAATCTTTGTTCTATTATCCCAAAATAGGTTCAAGTGGAACAATTAACCTTTTAGGAGTTACCAAATTCAAAATAATTTAACCTCACTTTAAATAAAGCTGTTATGTGAAGCTGTTCTTAACCTTGTTTAAAGAACACAACACACCTGGAAAAGGGTGATAATTTTATATGAAACTAATTATCTTTTGATTACAAATACATGATATGTGCAGGAAAACAGCTAACATTACTCAGGGTAGTTGCTGCATCAGACTCTGGGCTGTTTTCTTTAGCAGGGATATGGAAGTCGGACACAGCTGAAGGTCAATGCAAAGAAATCCTTGAAGAAAAAAAATCCAGTCAAACTCCAGACCTAAATCCGAATGAGAGACATTAAAACTTATTAATATTAATATTAACAAATGACATTAAATCAATCAATCTTACTTAAATGTCCAACAAAAGGTAGAGTCAATTTCAGGTAGAGATATTTTTAGGGGAGCAGATAATATATACAAACAATTAATCTTTCGGATTTTCCTTTGAAAAGATGAATTATTTCGTCTCTTTATTCCAAATTGTGCCACCCTGTGGCTCACTGTCCAATATGACAACAAATGAATTAATAGTTAGTTTGTGGCTGTAAGATGTGGAGAAGTTTAAAGGTTATTAGTATTGTTGTAAGTCACTGTATCCTTTTGTAGTATGAAATAACCAAAACTGCTGATTAAAGAGAAACTCAGAGGACAACCTTCCTTTCTTTGTGGGATGTTGCTCACTGTGTGGATGAACACTAATGTGACAGGGGAAAGCTGCCGTGAGGTGATCTCCTCACAATGGAGGAAAAGGCACCACACTGGGCTTGTTATTTTGCTCTTTTCCAGGCTAGTATAGCTGAGACAACTAGCTGAGTGAAAGTCAGCTCAAACAGACGCCGCGTCAGGTCTTCTGCAAGGTGAAAGACTCATTCTCGTCAGAATGAGTTTTTAATGTCTCCCCTCAATCCTGCCAGGGACTACTGAGCAGAATCTGCATTTTGACCAGCATCAACACCAGACAAGGTCAGTTTTATAATGTTTATCTGGAAAGATAAGCTCATGCTGTTACCAGTGTTGAGCCTACCAACTGATGTCCAACATTTCATTTGTTCCTGCCTTTAATTACCCAGCTTGATTTGTTTTGATTTAGGGTTTCCAGGGGCTCTTTTCCTACCAGCATGACAGCATAAGAACCAGAAAAGCACCAGAAAAGCTGAAGAAACCAGCAAAGAAAGGAGGCCAAATGGGGTGATTGCGATTGAAAGGTGGCCGTGGGGATGATGGACAGACTGAGAAGAGAGGTGGGGGTAGGACCGTGGTCGTGGAGCAATATGCATTCAAGGATCCAGTGAATGCAGCTCCGACTCTACACAACCACATGCTAATGACGGCTACCATTTAATGTGTCAAATTCACAATTCCCTTCGTTCTCTCCTTCTTCTTTTTCCTCCTTGGGGCTAATTGCTCCGTCGCCTCCTTTTTGACAGAGCGGCTGTTGGGTTGAATTAAAGCCCATATTGTGCCGTGTGTCCCCAACCTGCAGCTCCAAAAGCAGGATCACATGCAAAAAACACACACACACATACACACACAGCTCTGAACAATCAGCTGGACCACCTTCCACGTGTCTCTGGTTTCTCCACAGTTTACAACTGGAATATTGATGTGTTAAAGGTTTGAGATCACCTTCTGGACAACAGTTTAGGTATTATTCATTTCTGCACTTTTAAAGACTTGTTTGAACATTTATTTGCATTTTTTATAAGGACAGAAGAACATCATTACAAGAAAGCTTTGATGCTTTACACATACATGGGTTTTGAGATTATAAGGAGCTTTTTCAACGTAAAAAACGGTGGGATATATGCTTACTGTATGCAGTTACATTCATTTGTTGTTTACAAGTGGGTTTCACACATTTTTTATAGCCATGAAAGAGGCTTCTGTTATAAATATGCCTGAATAACTGATGTCCTTTCTAAGTAGTACTGATTGCCTCCTTTATTTGGTTGGTCTCCTGCTTCAGGCCGGAAAATTTCAAGAGGATTGAAGTCAGAGCTATTTGAAGGCCATTCCAGACACTTAATAACCACAACATGATACTGCCTCTACCATGCCTGATAACTGGCAGTGTTTCAGAGCTTTGGACTAACTCCTCTAAACATCCCTCGTGACAGGAGCATGTGCTTAGTGTGTTAGAGATGCACACTGTTGTTTTGACAACTGTACTAATCAGGCTGGGGATCGCTCATGCTGCGACTGACTTCCGAGTCTCTACTGATCCAGCCTGCCACTGAGATCCATGAGTGATTTGCACCACTGATTCCTGCACTTAGTGTATGAATGAGACACTGATTTGTTCACGCTGCCAGGCTGTGTCGTGGCCTCATGAATCACAGCATGCATCACCCACCCGTGCAATATACCAATGATCTGAGACAGAATAGACATGATCTAGAATAGATAATGCAGTGATTCATGTAAAACTTGTTTTTAGTTAAATATAATCTGAAAATTGATCGTTTTCATAAATTTTTTTTTTATCTAGGAGACACATTCAAAATTTTGTTTTCTATCTGAGATGACTGACTTCCTGCTACCAGAATTTGAAAATAAGGTGAGGTGAAAACCTGTAAAAGTTTGCGATATTTCTTTATTTTAAGAAAGGAACGTAAGAAGCCCTTAAAGGTCTTTGATTAGCACAATTAATGTTGGTATTTTTTTGCCTAATATAACTGTAAATGAGCTGAAAATGCTTTTAAAGCTCTATAAATAATAAAATAAATGTGATCGAAATAATGCTTATTGCCACTTTTTACTGTAAAACCAAAACAGGGGCTGCATAAAATGAATGATTCTGTAAATGAATTATTTTAATGTACTGATTCTAGTAATTGAGTTCACTCCAAAGTACTTCTGTTTCCATAACTAAGAGGGAGGGTAAATACCAAAAAAATGTTTGATATACTTGTAAAAATAGTGTAGAAGTAACACAGTATGCGGCCTTGGCTTTATTTAAAAGAAACTTCCTCTACTGACTCTTCTGTTCATTTACGGAAATTTCTGCAAAACTTGCTTCAACTCTTGGTAGTGATAATTAGGTTCCAGTAGTTTTTCATTCATGGTGGTTCCTGAATCATGGTCTGAATAGCATACTTTCGTTTAAACGCAAAGTTTTCCTTCCTTTCCAGGAAGCTGAGTAAGTGATAAAAAAAACCCCAAAGAATTTCGACTTTCGTGCAGCTTTTTTATTGGATGATTTGGCAAAGATTAGAATCCCTCCAAACAATCTTTTTCATTTACTTTTGTAACTATACGTCTCACCTTCTTGGATCTTCACTGAGTTCTTTGGACTTTGCTGATCCCACGAAACCATTAAGCAAAAATAGTTTACAAAAAACAAGGAAATTAAGAACATAAGCTCTTTGTTTAACTGGGTTTTGACATTGCAGCTGTCCTAATTTAACATCATTCAATGAACATAATGACATTGATCATTTAGTTTACCTGCCAATATTTAAAATCTTTGACAACAAAATGACGGTTTCATTTCTTTTATAAAGGGAACCTTCTGACCTCTTTATACCACACTTTATTTGAAGATTTTCTGTTAAGCTGGTAGAGTTTTGGTAAACATAAAGCCAGAGCAAACATCTCATCCCTCTGTGGTCTTCTGCCTGTCTGAGATTAAACTGCAGGTTTGACAACTGAAACTCAGACATTCCTCTCCAGCTCATTCCAGAGGATCCCAAAGTGTATGTCAAGTGAGTCTTTTGATGTGCAGTAGCTTCCCAGCATCAATCCACCATATGGAGAAAGCTCAAACCTGATGATACCAAGGCTTTTTGTTACTATTTATTTTTTTGGCCAGCAGGGTAGAGTTCCTGGAGAGTCAGTCGACTCTATACAGGAATGGAAACAAGTGAATATTCAAAATCAAGAGGAGAGTAAAGCTTGTAAGCAGTGAAACAAAGATCCAACAAGGATGAAGATTTTAGATTCAGCTGAGTGTTACAAGCCAAAGTGGTAGTTTTAAAATTATTTTTTGATGTTCTGTTGAAAGGTTTTAGTAGTCAATATCTTACTTATGAAGATTTACTTAATATTATCACAGAGCAATTGGTCTCAAAATAAACAGGAAATATTTCTGTAAGTAGAAGTGTAAAGATGGTGTTCTGAGAAATGTCAACTACAGGTGGAGGGGTCTAATATATTTCTAAAACCAATTTATATCATATATTGTTTTACCCTTCACTATTATATGCAGCATTGTGTTGGTTTGACAAAATAGGAGCACTGCTAAAGTAAGAACATGAAGCATGAAAGTATGAAAAAAATGACTCTGGAATTAGGGTTTAAAATAATTTTTTTTAATGAAAAGCATAAGATTTTGAACCTAGAAAAACAATCAAATTGTGACCTACACCTTTAGTTAAAACTCGCACATGATCTGGATCATTAACAAATTTAAATGAATCATTTTCTTGGCAGGAGGCACAAATTCCTTAGAAACCATTGATAAGTTTTCAATTGATCCTGCTAACAAACCAACATGTTCCTTTTTGTTGTGGGTTTGTCTTCAGTAAAATACCTCTGGTCTTTTTCAGTCTGATAATCAGGCTGTCAATAGTCTATGCTGCCACCCTCTGGTTTAGTGGGGAACTGCTTTTTCTGCCCAACATCCCTATCTCACAATGTTTAAGAAATTCCTGCACACAGATTATAATGTGGATCATCACCAAAACTCAATTGGTTGTTCCTTGGACTGAGGTGCACCTTTAGTAAATATTTCATAAAAATTCGTTCATGACTTTTCAAGTTATCTTGTACACAGACGACAGACAAACACACACAAAAACACGACTAAAAACATAACCTCATTAGCGAAGGTAATAGTAGGAAACCAAAAAACACAGCAAATTTGGAAGTGTTAATTCAACTCCTAGGGAGTTAAATTCAACAATTTAAAGAGTCGATGTTGGTCCACACTAGATCAAGTTTAAATAACACTTTTGACAGTGCTAAACAGTTAACACTCCAAGAGAATAAAAAGTAATAAATTGTTTAATTTGCACCTTTATCAGGGTGGAATTCGTATTAGATAAATTCAGCTCTGTTCGGGACTGAATTTCTCTAACACTAGTGTATAGTGTCAAAAGGTAACACCACACAAACTTATGTTAATACGTATGATTTATGGAGAAATATAGCTGAGTATCATCAGCATTACATTGGTGATTACTACCATGCTGTCTGATACATTGTGGCTACCCTGGGGCACGCTGACAGAAACAAGACTGCTGTAAACAGACACTACTGTGACCTCTGAAAACCATTACTGTTAGTCAGGTGCCCAAAGACACAACAGTTGAGCTAGGATGTGAACCAGCAACCCTCCAGCTGCAGGACAAAGTCCTACAACCTGCACCACAAAGCAGAAAACTATGGATGGTTTTGTGAGTGCTTAGGTATTAAGATATATCTTTTCACTATAGGTTAGATTTCTGGGAGAAACTCAGCTAATTGTTGATTTTAAAATCAACACTTTACAAAATTGCTTGAATTTAACTCCACAGATTGACACCAACTCTTTGGAGTAACTAACTATCACATAGCTGAATTAAAATAAAGTGTTAAATTTACAACGAACTTTCAACATACAAAACCAACACTGGAAAGTCAACATTTGATTGTATCAAATTGTGTATGGCTTGATTCACATCTCCATAAAAATGGTAAATCCTTTATTGTCACAGAGTGAGGAAGTTTACCAGCGACAAAGTGACAGGCAAGTGGAAATGGGGTTAGGTTGGTGGGTGAGTGTCTGCGTAAAATCCAGCAGCTTCCTGGTTTTCTCCACATTGGTTTTTGTTGATACAAAGCTCTTCATCCACTCTTTCTAAGTCATCCTTTGCTGTGAGACAGACTACAGCAGTCGTCTGAGAACTTCTCAGGATAAAAACCTCGGTGTATTAGTCTGTAGCCCAGGTCATGAACAGGAAGGGTGCCAGGTTCCTGTGGGCTGGGCCCCCCTTACAGAACACCCAGACACACACCTCTACGTCCTCACACATTGTGGGCAGCCAGTATCCACTGGGACAAGCGGTGGTTAAAAGTTGGTTTCCTTTTCAGTAAATAGATCATTTAAATGCATTATTTGTGAACAAGGACAAAAAACCCTTTAGAGTTCTGAATAACCTACATTTAGAAGAAATTAAATGCTTCTATAAAATAAATATATTACTTTATGCATCTATGCAAAAGCTTCATGGAAAATCTATTTTATCCTTTGGTGACAAAGATGTGTCTGGTGCAGCAGGTGTGTGTGGTCCTGAGGTTTCGGGGCTGTTCCCCTTCTTGAGTGGGTGTGGGTGCGTGTGAAACCAGCATGAAGCTCATGTTGCCTGCATGCCTTTCTCTTTCTTCAGCATGCTCTTGACTTGACGTTGCCAGAGGGCCCTAATCCTCTAATCAGCATGCCAGGAGAGCACAGAAGGTCTTACCAGACCGTGGAGGCCAGGGCCCAAGGTGGCGCCCGACTCCAGCCACTCTGCCATATTGTTTCAGCCACTTGTTGCAAAGCAGTGAGGCTGATTGTGGACTGAGGAATAGACAAATCGGAGAGAGGACACACCCCTCCACCTGCATCTAATCCCATTCCTTCTTCCTTTTACTTCCACTTCAACTAATATTACCACAGTAGAAAAAAAACATAGTGTTTCACTGGCAATTGTGATTCCTGTATAATAGTAAAACATTTTTGTCTAAAGATGAAGTTTATTGTCAAATGAAGGGCTAAAATTGCCTGAGTTTCTCTTTGCCTTGTGTCAGGTTCAAGACTACAGACAAAGCCAGGGCTGAACGGGGTGACTTGAGAGACTTTGGGGATTGAGGAGAGATCCTTGGCATACAAACAATTAGCACTCGTCCCTCATAGCCCGGCGTGGCTCTAAATCCCTGCATTTGTCCGGACAAATTGACCGGGCCCCAGGTCTTGTTTGACTAGCTCCACAAGCCTGAGATGTCTGGATGGAGGGTTATATACCCTTTAGCGAGCAAAAGCTCATAGCAACAGAGCAAATGGCACAGACTGAAACTGATAGGACTTTATAATAAAATTAATCTTGCTGCTCTTCTTTGATTGCAGGAGATTAGAAGCAGTTCTAATTTATAATCTCACCAGTGTAACTGGCAGCTCTTTTACTTTATGATCACCTTTTTATAACAAAACGTGCATTTAATTTATCTTTTTTGGCTTTTAAATGTAATGGATGACATAAAGGCTAGTATTATAAAAGCCAAATCACTTTTAAAGAAATAAAATTAACAATCTCTCTATTGTAGTGTTGGGATCCGGAGCCTGCCGCTCCATCTTCCTTCCAGCAGAGTGCGCCGTGGGTCTCCTGGGCTGTAGCCCTCTCCACACCTGTAGGCGATCAGCTCATCTGAGGAGATCCACTACTTAAGCTGCTTCCAGTTCCTGCTTCGACGCCGCAGTGTTAACTCGCCAACCTGGTTCGGTTTTCACCTAAGCCTTTTCTGTTTCCTGACTCTAGTCTGTGCCGAGACTAATCTGCCTCTGTTTCTCCTAGGAGACCTGTTCCTGT
>JAUZNJ010045924.1:0-32180 GCA_034780135.1 Jordanella pulchra | reverse complement strand
TGAAAATTAAAAGTATAACAGATTAAAACCAAAAGGTGAGATTCTGAGGTTTTGAGGAGACTATCGAAATGAAAGCACTCAAACTTCGGTAAAATTTGATATTTTCATGAAGTAATAAGAGTGCATACTATGACATGCCACATCAGTCAATCTAAAACCTTTGTTATGTTTTTTGTTGGTGCATAAAAGTGAAAAATAGAAACACTTTGAACAAAACTGCAAAGTAGCAGAAAAGGAAACAAAATAAACACTGGTGAGAGCGAAAAGAAAGTATTTTGGGCTACCACATAGGGAGAAAAATGTGGAAAAAGTCTTTTTTTTTTCTTCCTGCCTGTTTAGTTTGATCCTGACAGACTTTAGCTGTTGCAACAGATTGGCATCATAGTCCATCAGCAGGGAAAGTAATAGCCACACTGGGTGACTGATAACACAACTGACCCATCACTTACACACACACAAACTCACTCCCCTGCACACTGTCAATACAAATAAAGACACACAGGCGCAGGTACAGCTAGGGTGAGTCTGCAAACATTTGTCCTTTGGAAACAAAAAGAAAAGAGGAGCATATAGAAAGAGCAGAAACGCAGTAGATTCTGAGGAACAGCAGGAAGCGAACAAGACGATGAAGTGACAGAGGACAGTTACTCTGGCAACCAGGCCTCTAGTGGCGACTGCCTAATCAGAGAGCAGACATCCAGATACCCATGGTAATTCCCCCCAGGACGTATGCTCATTTCACCAATGGATCAGTGGAGCCATTTTACATTAATGACAACTTGGAATGGCTTTCTAATAACAACCACGTTTTCACTCAAACCCTTAAACACACATCAAAAGTGTTCCATTCATTTAATGGTCAAATCTTTCTGGATAATGAAAAAATATATACTAGGAAGGAATGTGAGGAGATGCTCTTAGTATTTGGACTACCCCCAAAAAAGGCAAAGGCAGCTTTGTTGCAAACGCTTCAACAGAAAAATATCAAAAACACTGGCAAAAATCAATGGAAACAAAATTACAACTAGGAAGCTGACAGGCTGAACAAAAGTTGATAACAAGAGGATCTGACAATGATCTCAGAAGGACATGGAATGTGATTGCTAGATAACTGGAAGATGTGCTGATTACTGATGAACTGAAGATGTTGGGAGAAACTGAGACAGCTAAAGGCATCTAATGAAGAAGAATGACAGGAGAAAACGGAAGAACTAAACAAAACAAAGTAAAGAGTATGACCACAGATACAAAAGCATTAAACCTACTAAATCATAACAGACTTAGCAGAAAGTACAAAATAAAATTAAAACCCAGATTTGGGTCAGTGGCAGGGTGGTGCATGGGCAGTTAAAATAGTCTCAAACAAGACTTGAATTAGGCAAAAATGATCATAGCCTTCCCACTAGGAATATGATTTTGTTTATTAAGTTTATAAGTATAAGTTTTGTTTATAAGTTTATTATTTTTAATGATTCTGTTGGAGCATGGTTGAACGGCAATGTCTGACTTTTATTTGTTCATTTTCAAGGAATGTTTATTACTTTTTTGTCAGATTCAAGTTATTTCTGCTGATTTTTCTTTTATCAGAAAAGGGGTAGTATTAAATTTGTCCATATGTGCAGATAGGTGTAAAGAAAGCTTTAGCTGCTGGGGGCCCAGTCTTTTTGAAACTTGCCTCAAATATTACTCAGTATCTCAGAGTAAGGAAGAACCATTAAAACTTTTCATACATAGTGATAATAGGTTTGCCCTGGGCATTGTCAAGCTGAAATCTCCAGAAATATCGGAGCCAAGTGTGAAGAAGCCAGAATAAATCAAATGTTAGCTTAATTAAGTCTGCGGTCAATTAAACCTTCATTTTTAAATCAAGTCACAGCTCAAAGTACAGTTGTATTTAGGCTTCTTGTTAATGAGTGGGAACAGAACAGAGTTGGAGATTGATCAATGCAATGGGGAGGTTTAATGCTGACACTGTACTGCTTTGACACTACTCAAAAAAAAAACAAACAAACAACAGAGCCATAAAAATTAAGCTTTTAATATATGTTATATTTCTGACTATCAGCCATTAGATATCGGTTGTCACAGAAATGGGAATGTGAAAAGAAACAGCCAAGTTAACTTTACTCTAGAGAGGCTAAACTAAAACATTTTGGAAATACTACTAGATTTTTCGAAAAGAACACAAATTAAAGCTTACAAAACACATCGTCTCCACAAATTCCCTTTAAACTTACAGCTCTGCACAAAAAAAAACAAATAAAAATCTTTGATCTGAGTTACACATACACATGCACACACACACACTCATGCAGAAATGGAACGAGGCACTCAACTACACTTTGTTTCTTTTAATTTTGGCAAACCTATCCGATTAAGTCATGGCAGTATGGAAAATGAAGACATTTGTCATGAGTAATATAGGACAAGTATGCTTCACTTTGAACTACACATAGCTTACTGCCAATTCAAGTACATGGGGACCTTAAAGAGCAATACAGCAGGTAAGATAAGTATTCAACGTGCCACCATTTATAAATATACTATATTGGTATATAGGTAAATATATTTCTATAGGTGGTATTGACATGGCATTTTAACTAGATGTCGGTAACAACCCATGCAATTCACACATATAAAGAAATCAAACCATAGATGTCCAGAAATTAATTTATGTGGAATAACGTGGAATGGCACAGGGAAAAAGTATTGAACGCATGAAGAAAGGCAGGTGCAAAAAAGCAAGGAAAGTCAAGACATCTCACAGTAATTAGAAAGCAATCCTGCCCCTTGTCAATCAAAATTAATATCAGCTGGTTCAGTTCCAAATGATGGCCTATTAAAAGGTGTCTCTGGTATCACAGAAGAAACATCTCATGATGGCTAAAAGTAAAGAGCTTTCTATAAACCTATAAAACCTCATTGTTGCAAATCATAATGATGTAGTTGGTTACAGAACGATTTCTAAACTTCTGAATGTTCTAGTGAGCACTGAATTGGAAAGAACATCACTCGCCATAAACCGACCACAACCAAGTGCTTCTCGAAAAGTTTATGATAGAGGAGTGAAAAGAATTATCAGAAGAGCTATCCAAGAGCCAAAGACAGCTTGGGGAGAGCTTCAGAAAGACATGGAATAGGTGATACACAGATTTTATTTTTGCATTATACTTCTCATACAACATGCTACTCCCAATCTATAATTTCATCATACTCTATCAACAAAATTTTAGCTCTTTTCCCTGGGTGCATTTGAACACTGTAATATGTGTTTAGGTTCTGTTTTTTGTCCTTCTTTACAGTAATGGCATCTTCTGAATGACCCCACAAATAGAGCATAACTTTTTTCTCTTTGAATTATTATATTATCTTATCAGCTTCACAATCAAAGCTAAAAAGAATCTCTTGGAGACACAACCTATCTTATTCCTAAAAGGAATATTTATATGCTGTCATGGTGATTATACAGTCATTTGAATGTTTATACAGTCGAGACACCTTTAGACACTTGAAAATTATACTTATTGATGAAAATCACTTGTGACGATTCAAAATGTTTTCCACATCTTTTTGTTGATTTCTTTGTATTTTTTTAAAGATCTCACACAAGGACGCAGTGCACATTGTTAGAAATCGCCAGCCATTCCTGTGAAGATCTGGAACTGAGGGCCCAAAATTCAATCCGGAAAAACGGTAGAAGATTGACGCTAAGGGAGTCTAGCACAGGATAACAGAATAGTTCTTCAAAGGGAATGAGAGGGTGACTAACCTCGGAGGGTTTTGAAGGTAGGCCAAGAGAAGCGGATGAGAAGCCGGTTGGCAGATTATGTTGTTATCAGGTGTGAGAATCAGAGGTCCAAACAGAATTCAAGTCATGATCCAAATTCAGAGTTGTAATCAGAGCAGGGGTCAGAACCAGAAGATCAGATGACTGAGATGATCCAGGGACATAATCAGGGGTGCAGAAAAACTGATCAAAGACAAAAACATGCAAATATAGAGGTCTGACAGGGAGAACAAGCTGGCTCAGAAAATCAGGCAAACTGATCACAATCAGGTAGGCGGACAGAAAAGTACAGTGGACTAGACTCACCATAAGGCTCGAAATAATCTCACACCAGTTTCTGGTCTGAGGCAGGTTTATATAGGTTGGAGTGCAGGTTGATCTGATAAGAGTTGATGAGACCAGAGCAGCGGAGCAGGTGGAGATGATCAGGCAAGACCAGAGCTGGTGCACAGAATCATGACATTTCTACAATTATTATTAGTATTATTTTGCAGCAACTTGTTGCAACTAAGTTTTACCTTAACATTAAATACCAGTTAAAACTACAGTCTCCTTAGATTTCACAGTATTTAATTCTTATTTCACGGTAAAAACTCACTATATAAAACCCCTACTACATTAGTTTGTTTCGCACCAAAGTCTGTAATATCATTAAAAATACAAGGATTTTGCACCATTCAATTGTATTATTACAGCTACATACTGTATATAAATGCATGATTGAACTAGAAATCACTTGAATTAAAAGCTCAGTTTCCCTTTTCCAGGCTGAATGTAGAAGGTAAAAACATGCATAATTGTTTGCAGCTCTACACTGTTGAAATCAAATGTCAGTGATGTACTGAGAACAACTCCCCTCTGACATCAAATCCCTGCAAAAGATTTTATATTAGGGAACAACTCCTGTTCAACTCTCTCTGTTGCCAGTGGCCTAAGGCCAAGGAAGGTGAGACACACTGATTCTCAGCTGAAGCTATAATATGTAGCCACCAAATCCCTTGGGGGAAGAATCTTGACTTGCTGGACCGAGTCATACTAAACCTTGCCTACAATTCACAAAGCTGTGACACAGTGTCTTTTTCTGCAATTCATATCGAGTTTAACAGTCCTTTGTGAACTCACCTGCTGTGGTAAACTACCCAGTTTTGGCCGATCTACTGAACAGTTGGGCCCAATTGCTGTTATCCAAAGGAGCCGCGAGCATAGATATTTTTGCATGTGATTGTACTTTTAATCTATAATAATCTTTCTGATTTCAACTTTTGATTGTGTCGAAGCAAAAGTTCAAGACTGAATGCTAGAGTGGACTGGCTAACATCTTTAGCTCCAAGCTACCTCATGCCCAGCCACATTTGTAGGCCATGGACCTGATCGAACCGGACCTCCTAGTGCCAGAAGGCTAACCCATTGTCTTTCAGCTTTATAACAATTGAATGCAATTTCATGTCATTTAATATCTCTGCGTCAGGATTTATTTACATTTACCTGCTGCTGTTTTATAAGGACACCTTAAATGCATTAATCTTTAAAGTTTGAACCATCCTCACAGACTCTTGAATGGACTTTTCTAAATGCCCCTTTTCCCTTTTTTTTGTTTTGTTTACTTGTACTTATTTTCGGTAGTGTTCAGCGTTTACAGGGATTATTAGCTAAAATCGCAGCATTGGCTCCCTGTACATTTCAGGATTGATTCGTGAGGTTCTTTTAGTGGTTTATAAATGTCTTAATGGTCTTGGGACTTCTTATTTATTGGACCTGCTTTTAAATTATGAGCCTTCAGGGACCCTGAGGTCCTCTGGTACTGGCCTCTTAGTTGTTCCCAAAGTCAGGACCAGAACATACGGGGAGACTTTGTTCTACCATTATGGTCCTCGTCTTTGGAACAGCCTGCCTCAGAACCTCGGGGCTGCAGAAACAGTTGCTGTTTTTAAAAAAGAGGCTCATGACCCACCTTTTTAGCTTAGCTTTTATTTGAATTTTATATATCTATCCATCTATCTATTTATTTATTAATTTATCTATTTTATTTATTTATATTTGCTTGCTTAACTTTTTTTTATATATTTATTTTTGCATTGCTTGTTTCTCGTTATCTTGTTTTATTCCAGTACTTTACTTTGGTTAACTTTTTTATGTCTACTTTTAGTCTTGCTGTTTTTATTGTTTTTAGGGATACTTGTTTTTATTTGTTTCTATTATCTGTTTAGATATTTTTACACTTTTAACTCCAGTGTTTCCTCATGGGGTTCCGCCACGCTGCGGGGTTGTGCCTGCTCAACCTGCAGGGTTGCTTCTACACTGATCTTCCCTGTCTGGCGGGCCAGCAGTTCTACACTACCGTCCTGTGGTCTTGGTGTGGACACTGGTTTCTCCTGATCTGGGTGGTGGTGGCGCCCCCTGTGGTTGTGGTGGGGCTAGCCTCTGGTGTGGAAAAATCCTCAAGGTACCTCACAACAGTGTCAAGTCAGTTTTTTACTTTTATTTTCAGTTGAGTGACAAAGTTGTCAGAGTTCATGTTGCAAAGGGGAGGGGTGGGGAAGGGAACTGTTTGTGTATGTGTGACTGTGAGAAAGGTGTGTGTGCTTGTTCTTCTTTTAACAATTTATACCTTTTGTGTGATGTATGGTAAAAATGTATGTTAAAAATACATTAGATGAAGACCCAAGAAATTTGGATTATTCTGTAGGTCTATTACTGTTTTATATGGGAAAACATCAAGATAAATGTTACCTGCAATACATAAATCTATTTAAAAAATAACTATTTTTGCTCATTAACAGGTGCTTCTGAGGAATCGATCCTCAAGTAGCACTCTTTCGAGAAAACATACTGATTTTGAGTGAACATCGTAGGGTTTTACGGCACCAGTAGTTGTCAGGCTCAGTTTTGAACAGCCTAGCTCATTTTTCAATTTTTAAAACAAATTTGCACTATAAGATTTTTACACAACTGTTACATGTGGACTCATTCTAATGTTTTAGTTGAGAGGAGTGCCTTATCTTTTTATGACATCTCTTCACCACTCTCTTTCCCGTCCTCTTCTCTTGCCACCTAGGTTCCATACCAATCCTCTTACTATTATTGTGACACAGCTGATTGAATAGTTGAATGACACAGATTGTTAAATAATCAGTTAATGCACAATTTCTCTTATGACTAGAATGTTGAATTTATTGTATTCTTGTTCCTAACATTTGCTGTATGTTGAAAAACATGTATTTGTTAAGGAATATAGTTTGTTATTGACCTAACTTTGACTTTTCCTATGGCTGACAGTAGTGTTAGATGAAGCAGTATGGCCTGCCCTTTATGTTGTCAGTTCAAACCCCACCTCCAGCTTTCATTGTTGTTTCATTGTTGTTGTGTTCTTGGGCAAGAAACTTCACCCGCATTGCCTACTGATGGTGGCATCTGTAAATGGCAGCCTCACTTTTGTCAGTAAACCCCGGGGCAGCTGTGGCTACAATGAAGCTTACTACCATCAGTGTGTGAGTGTGCTATATGAACACAGGCCATTTACCATTTCAGAGTTGTTTGTTGGTGAGGGTGGTGGGCTAATTTGGGAATGACTGATAATCCACATAAACAACTAGTGCATTACTTTCAAAATATTGTAAAACTACAGGGCCTTATTGTAATGATGATTAGCAAAATCCAGTAATCTTCCAGTATTGTGTTGTATTAATATGGTAATTGCTTTGTCATGGAAGCTGTAACGTTACTGTATACAGTTGAGCTTTTTAAACAATGTGTTGTTATCTCACAGATATGAAATTACAGTAAACTGCTGTATGTTTCACACTATATTATCCTTACTGTGAAAGCCATGCAAAATGTATCTGAGTATATAAGGCAAATTTGCAGCTATTAAATTTAGCAGCATGTGTTTGAGGTGTTGCCTTAAAATACCCCCAAGTGTGTCAACATTTAACTAAAATGGTTAAAATTAACTGATAGCAGATTGTAAACTTTCTTGATTATCAATGAATTCGACCTCTGACATTGAGAGTAAGACAATTGTTTCTAAAAATGCTATGTCTCACAATTTAGTTTTTTCAAATATAGAACAAGAATGTGTTGTAATAAAGCAAGACACATTCTGTCTGATTTATTTTCAGACAATGAAGAAAACAATTCCTTTCCAAATATTTGTAAATATTTGGTATTAACTGTTCCTCTAGTAGGAACAGCTTTTGTGAAATTGATTTTACTTTGTTTTGATCCAAATGTAGCCTTATTTCAAAATCAATCCCTCCGTCTTCCAAAAGAACCACTTTTATTTTCTCCTCTATCTTTCCCATCAAACCTGTACTGAAGTTAATACTTGGTGTAATTATCATTAAAATGCCAAACAGACATCTGACAACATACATACACATAGACAGATCAGCTGTGGACTTTCTCAGTGCATTTGATTACAGACAGTACAGCCATCTCCAATTACGTGGTCGATGTCTAACCCACTGATAGCTACCGTTCTGCTGTTGTTGAACCCAGCTGCTACCTGTGAATGTCATGCTTGTTAGTTTCTCTTTAATGAATCGAATTTCAGGATGACATGGATTCTGCTTTCCAGACTTTAATTTCAACCACCGGTGACCTGTCCGGTCAAACTGAGAAGAAGGTGCTGACCTCACAGAGCTTGTCTTGTTGACAATAAATGGGTTATAGCTTTGGACAGCTGTTACAGTTTTTAAATTAGGTCAGGATTATGTTCAAATATATATGAAAAAAATAAATTTATAAGGAGAGCTTGTGAACTCTGAGAATATATGTGAATATATTCTCTGTGCAAACATTTTGAAAAGTATTTTGAGTGAAGAAAGTCTGAACATAGATCTATTTGAAATGTCATAGCACAACCTTTAACTGTTTAGTTTAAGTTTAGCTTTGTGACTTGGGGGGGGGGGATGCTGTCGTAATATTTTATCAGTAGATGTGGTATGAATGAAGGATTTTTAGTGAAATTATTATAACTGCAATCTGCTTACTCACCAGGATTCTCAGCCTTTTACATGAAGCAGGGCTCCTAGATCGGCTATCATCAGAGTTATTAATTACCAACCAAAGAAATGGTCTCTTCTTATTCAAACGTTAATCAAAAAGGAGGGTAGATCTGGCCTGAGCAATAAATTGTCCACCACATAAAATAACCACAAAGGCCACAGGTTAAAATACAATGGTAGCCTTATTAGCTAGTACTTTACATTACAGTTTTATTATATCTAATAACTACGGAAACACTAAACACTACTGAAAATAAGCACAAATGAGTAAAAGCAAATAAAAAGGGTAAAAAAGAGTTCAAGAGTCAGTTAAAGAGTCTGTAAGGCTCCAGATTGAACAAAGGAAAATCTAGAGAACTCACAAAATGGCCTCTACGATGTGGCCGGACACGAGGTAGCTTAGAGCTAATGATGGTAGCATTTTCCACCACAGCAGTCTCTTCAAACAAAAGAAAAAAATTAAACAGATGGTAACACAACATTGTTTGTTCAGTCGGCTCAGTGAGGAATTAGCTTTCAGTTCAGAACTTTTACTTAGAAACCATAAGCAGTGGAAGTAAAAAGCTTTTTTCAGATAAACACAAGATATGCAATAATATCTATTTTACCTATCTTTTATCCAAGCAGAGCTCATTTTCAGCATCAGATGAAAAGACAGGGAAATTGATTTTTCGCTTTGCCTCGGTGGAATGGAACAGCTCGGCTCCATTTGGTTTGGTTGGGTTCCTTCCGGCTCAGAGACCCAGTCCTCGCTTGAATCCGTTCATCCAACAGGTGGCTCTCTAAGATATTTGGTTGAATCCGGTGGTTAACAAGAGGCATTTTTGCATGGCTTCATTTTATGTAACTTAGCCTTTAACGTAGCCTTTAACAGGTCATCTTCTTTTGCAGCTCAGTTAGCTTGTACAGGGCTCAGGCAGGCGGCTGCAGTTTCAAACAGCAGCAGAACCAGTCAGTGGCTTCTAACAGCTGCTAGGCAAACAGCAATTTGGCCAGCCATTTACTGAGCTTAGTGACTTTCAAGTTTAATTATTGAATTGTGGTAGCTCACATAAATAGAAAGAGTAGACATTTTCAAAGAATTTCATAGTGAAATTTGAGTTAATTCAAATAATATAGATCATTCATAATCTGTTTGTTCATGGACTGTTTTTTCTTTGAAACATTGGTTTATCGTTATGTTGCTATTAGAAGGAAAACTTGAATATCCAAATAGGAAACCTGCTATTAAAATGAACACAAATTCATACTTTTACCTGAATATTTATTAGCCACAAAGAAATACATACGTTATAAAGATAAAGTGCTATCAAAGATGGTACCTATAATTGTAACGATTATAATTATATAAAAAAATCCATTCTCAATTACTAACCAAGTATCAGTCCTATACTGTGAAATAAAACAGACCCCTTACTGTATGAGTAATGCACTTCAATTTGTAAAAAGAAAATATTTGTTTAGGCTTCTTAATTACTGCCATTATGGTGTTATAATTCTGCAGTGGTAGAAGCCTTCACCTTTTATTCTGTTTTCCAGTGGCACAACAACCTTTTTTTTCTTTTTCTTATTAAATCCTGGTTCTTGAAAAGCAAATGTTACATGCATAGACATAAAGCAAAGGCTGAAGGCACACATTACTGACATGTCTTACTTTCATTTAACCCTCTGAATGATCCCTTAGTGAAGAAATGTGAGAAACATGGTTTTCCTTGATCAGCTGCCAGATAGAGGTTTATCGGGGAGGCCCATTAAACCACATACTACTGTTCCACTGCCTGCTTCCCTTTCAGCTGTTTGTCAAAGAGAGCAGAAGGAGCAGAAGGAGTATCGTGGGGGGGGCAAAGCAGGCCAGGATGTGTCAAGGGAGGGGGAAAGGGTTGATAAAGAAAGAGATGGGCAATTACGGAGAAGCATGGGGAGAAGAGGGAACTGACACTAAAGGAGTCTTGGGTGAGGATTGTTGGGCGTGTTATCTTCCTTGATTTACTGAGTTCTGCAGGGCATTCAACACTTTGTGTTACAAACACTTCAACCTCTGCTAGCTAGACTGATCAATAGAGACTCTATTTTGGCAATGAGTCAACACTGCACTCTAGAGGCTAAAAATAAAACACGAAATCTGACAACATACATACAAAAACTGAGAACATGACCTTCTACTATATATCATGGGGGACACATTAATAGTTTGCTTACTCTTAAAATATCAGCAAAGAGGTTGTATATTCTATTTAGCAAAGGTGTTGTTTTTGCTCTTTTACCAAGGACAAATAATATGACGCCACTGACCCCAACTTATCTATTTTACTCATTCACAAACACTCTAAAGGGTACCAGATTAAACTTGAAGACCTTGGCTGGAACAAGAGAAGCTTAATTTAAAATACTGCTGAGAAAAGCCAATCTACAAGAGCAGCACAATTGCCCTTTGAGAACAAGCGTAACTTTGGTTTTACCTTTTGACTATTGAACAGTGGCTGAAATGCATTTCATGTATAAAATATAAAGGATACATCTCATTGTGACCTTTGTTCTTTCCTTAACTGGAAAGCTGAGACAAAACTTCAATCAGGATCACAGGTCGTTAGTGTTTGCAAAAGGTTGTTTACGGTATATCTGCAGGTTCAGTGGTCAAGAGTGCTGCAATATCTCATGAATACACAAGGTCCACAGAAAGGTTCTTCTTTTATGATGCAGTAGTAGTGTGAAAACTTGAAAATGATGCTGGCTGGTCATGGAGGTGTGCTTAAATGTGTCAAGATGCAGAAGCTGATGCTGCTATGTTGTAATAACAGATAGCAGAGAAAACCCACCAAAGCTTTTGTTCCCACAGGGTTGGCTTGTCTTCCCGTGTCAGCAAACACTCAAACTCTTTGGATAGAAAAATCCCCTTGTTTATTTCTGAAACTCTTGCATCACACCCTAAGGGTGATGTTTTTTTTTTTTTTATAAAGGATGTTGGTAATAGTTAAATATTTATGGAGCACTGTCCAGAACTTGTTGTAATTTTAGACTTCCATTTCACACTTCATAAACGAACCACAAACATATAAATAAGCAGTAAATAGTCTGCTTAATCAGGTGAAAACCTTTAGCTGTGCTTTAATGTCCCCTAGTGGATAAATCTTGGGACTACAATTTTCCTATATTGACAAATTCTTAAAATTAAAGCTAAATATTTATTTTCTAAACAACTTGTGATTTTTCCAGATATCAGTACAACATTGCTTTGTGTCATTGTATTGCAGTGACCGACTCTTTTATCCTGCCATAAACCTTATCATTATTCTAGCCAAGGGAAACTGCTCAGCCATGTTGGTCCATTTTCCTGCTGTCAGACAACAATAAACAATACGCATCTCAAGTAATACTAAAGACTCCACAGGAATTAGGTTTATTCCTTCTGTTATTTATAACTTTCACAACGTCACAGTTAATATTTAGCTGTTTGAAAATCTTGGATTTTTCGAAGCTATGCAAAAAGCCTTGCTGGGATTCAAACTGTGGCATTTACTAAAGCAAAAGTGTTAATAACTGCATCGAGATGCCATGCGATCCATTCATAAATGCTGTGTTTTATTAATTATAGCATTAAAAAATATAATGAGAATGAAAACCTTCAGCTATCATGAAATACTTTGCTTCTTGTCAAAGACACAAGCAGTTTTATAACATCACAAATCCATTATCTAAAAAGTGTTAGCCTCCAACGAGAAGGACTGTGATATTTTCCACACATTTAGATTATTTTTCATTTTGTCAGGTAATTTCGTTTTATGTCTTCATTGACACTTGAATTGTTTTTATCTGTTTTAATATTAATTCACTGACAACTCAGAATAAATTCTTTGGTAATCAATCACTCTGTCAGTCAAGCAATGCACCACCACTATTGCTCATGATAATGAATTGCATATCACTTCCTTTGCCTCTAACTCAGTCTTTCTTTTTTGTAAGATATACGTCTTTGACAGTGAAATTACTGAGTGGTGTTGTGGTTTAATAAGAAACTCCATGTTCCAGACTAGAGAGTCACAGGGCAGGACTTTGCAGGAGTTTTAAATGGATACTGTGCAACTTTAAATTGGCTGTGGGGAAGCCTTGTGGTCAGTATGAAAGTAGCTAATGGTAGCATTAATAAGGTAGGAAAGCCATGCTTCGACTACTCTTAATCACCTCCTGACTATATGTAGTTTCAAAGTAGAGAGTCCAGAGAGATCTGCAAGGAAATAAAGCCTCCAGAGGGCAAATGTGAGATACTCATCCAGTCTATGAATCATTAAAGTACCCTAATCTGAAATTATATTTTCTCACTTAATATCATTTTACCAGAGCAGGATGATATTAACTTCAAGTGTGACTCTACCGGCTACTAATTTATATTCATCAAATGCAGGCGTCTGTCGGCTCCTTTTAACAACTGTGCAAAATGTCTTTCTAAAAATGTCACTAAATTCAATGAAGAAGGTATGGTGAGTGCCAATAAACGTCCAACTCCATTTGCTCACTATCTGTCAGGACTTTGAGTGGCTTAGCTGTATGGATTTAGAATAAGCCAGGACCAACCCACAGGTGATTGAAATATTAAACTTTAAGCTACCTAACTGACCTGAGGGCAATCAGGTCTCCTTCTGATGTTTTCTTTGAAAGGATAAAAGAAGAAATCTGCTCACCACCTTACTGAGGTGCTTTTAGTTTTGTTTTTTTGCAGTCCTATAGCTGTTCAGATTTAACATGGTTCAACAGCATCATCCCTATTGACTGGCCTTGTCTTGGGCTGTTCCCTTATTGTTAATGGTCCTTTTTCATTCACAGAGTATATTCTTTATAGTAAAATTGATATGGCATCTAGGACCAAAGAAACTAACCTGGAAAAACAACCTTTAAAATGAGAATTTTTAGGTTTAAGTTTATGACAGTAGCATCATAAAACATAAAATGCTTAAATTTGTTTCTGAAGTAGTGTGGCCATATGAAATGTCAGTGGATCACGAGGTTAGTGCTCCATTTTACAAAGAGACTGTGAGCTTTAAGGCTTAATGTCTTTTCTAAAGCATACTGGTTCAGGCTTAAAATAGTTTATAATGCTATAACCACAAGAATTAATACATTTTATTCAGGTTCTATGAGAGAGGTCAACAGACAGTGGTAAATATAGCAACTGTGAAACCAAATCAGCCAAACTGAATGGAGAGGCAATGAGAACATTAATGACAGAAGCAAGCAAGGAGGCCTGTAGTAATTCTGAAGATGATAAGCAGATCCATAGTTTAAGTGGTAGAATCTTTTGATAGAACAATTTTATTTATGCTCTTCATAAGTCTGTCTCTTACAGGAAGATTTGCAAAATCAAAGCCATTGGTAAAAAAACAAAAACGAAAAAAAGGTCCAGTTGGAATTGTGGCAGAAGCCATCAAGGAAATAAATGCAAACTTATGAAAGTTAATTTGTTAGAAGAGACCAACAGATCTTTGTGGCCTATATTACCTGTTATTACATAAAACTAACACTACATCACTCCACATACACTAACCCTGACACAAAACATATAGAATCGACCTCATGGTGAGCTGATGCTTTTCCTCAGCATACAGAGAGAGCAAGCAAATCAAACATAATGGGATGATGATTGGAGCTAAACACAGAGGAATAGTGCTAAAGCAAGATAGGGGTAGAGGTTCCTTCTCCATCAAGTCAATAGCCTTGAACATAGGGTCAGCGCTGTTGTAGAATGATTTAAATCAGAGGTGATCAATTCTGATCAACCCCTCAGGTCAAGCAGTTCTTGCCTCTGCTCCACCCAAGCCCAATCAATGACTGAATCATCTCCTCAATATGCAGTGAAATTCTGCACAGCCCAGGTAATGAGCCATTCATTTGATACGGCAGCGTTGAACCAGCGGAGCATCAAATCAGGCAAGACACTGGTTCCTGAGGACTGAAGCCGGCTCCCACTGATTTAAATTTAAAAACATACTGTGTCAAGACCTATAGTCCAGACTTAAATTTAATCAAGAATCTATATCAAGATGGTAAAATGTATGTTAACTGCATTACATCTTATCTGACTGACTCAGAGCTACAGAGAAATAAGAATATGCAAAATTTCAATCTGTATAACTGTTGGAGACAACCCCCTAAAGACTTGATGCAAATTGTGGCAAAGATTGTTTCGATAAAATATTTTCTTAGGAGTGCTAAGTCTGACTACAAAGGCAGGCATTAGTTTCAAGATTTTCCACATGTAAAATGTTCTTCTAAAAATTACATATTGATTCTGTTGTCGCATAAGAAAACAGGAAACAGCCTCCAATATACTGTACCACAGTTTTATTTTAACGAAAAATGTCTCACAAAAAATACCAAAATCATACATAAACACTTGCTTCAATAGAATGAAAAAAAAACACAGAAGAGCAGTTCATTCTCACTGCTTGTTGATTGCATTTAATTAAATTTCTTTCCTTGATCATTGAAAGAGTGCTTCAAAGCTGTTTGCCATATTATTCCAGCTTACAGTTCTACATGAGGACATGGTACCCTGTGTGCTTTACTGAATTTTCACTTTCTCATTACTGTCTGTCACAACTGGGCTGAAAACCGTGTAATTGGAAGCTTTTCAATCAGCGGCATCAGACAGCTGGTTTGTGTTTGCTCATTCTTCCAGAAGCTGAATTGATTTAAAAGCTGTAATGTGGCATTTAGCATCATTAAAATTACCAGGAAAAAAAGGTCATCCAATAAAAATAGCCTTTACTGACAGAATGAGTCAATGAGATCAAACCAACAGAGATACTGAGAGTGAAAGACAGAGCGAATGCGAGGGCAAGATTTTGGATGTGGAAAGAGGTTTTAAAGTCTTGAAAAATAAACTCCAAAAAATTAAAAATTGGTAAAAAAAAACATTAACAGAGTATTAATGAAAAACATTTCAGAAATGATTGTGAGAGTCTTTGGCTGGATCATTGGGCTTCTGATCTTCTGATCTGGAGCTCTGTTAAAACAAACATGATGATATGATTTCAAAACATTTTAATTATCAAAGAAAAAATGCATTTAAAATAAATTCATATGAAACTTTTACTTCTCAGTGCTTATTATTCAATTATTAAAAGAGGCAAGCAAATATGTCCTTGACTCTAGAGTGTTTTATATGGGTCTCATGTATGTTAATTAACGGTACTAAAATAATTAACGTGTTTGTTTGCATACCTTGGACTTAAAGAGCAGGTTAATGACGCCCTTTGAGCGTCTGTCCGCTGTTCGGTCAGACGACCCACAGACCGACATGTTCTTACTGTCCCTCTTGGCTTTGGCTGGGTCCACCTCCTCTCCCCCACCAGCCACTGATAGGGACAAACCTACAGACAGGAGGATGCAGGACTGTGTTGTTATTATCTTTAAAAGACTCCACTGCCTTTTTTTTAAGTCAGATACTCTTTGGGAAGAAATTTTGCTCTTGTGGCTTTTCTGCCGATGGTAATCTACTATTACTAGAGATGTGTGTTTGCTTATTGTGGCCAGCAGTACTAATCACAGTTAGTGTATTAATACCACCGTCTGTGCTGGCTCAGCTTGTCTGAAAGTGGCAGGAGGCCAACAGAGCATCAGTGAACGGTGTTGTGATGCACACTACAAGTGTGTGACCACTACAAGGTCATGTAACTGATAAACGGACATAAACTGGATGCAACTGAAACATTGGCTGTATGTTATAACCTTTCATGTTTTCATCCTTGCCTGGTGTAAATCTGTATTTTCAAAGCTGCACCTGCAAATTTTTATTCAGGTATATAATCTTGTTAGGCTGTGACTTTCTATTATGATTTTGTTGACCGGCTGAGGGTAATTATTGTGCGTGTGTGTGTCTTTTACCTGTGATGGCTGGCAGGGATCGAGAGTTGGCATTGGTCAGAGGTGCAGTTTCATCATTTGGCTCGGCCAAGTTGGTGTCACTGCGGAACTCCTGCTTCTTGGACAGCTAGAGGGAGACAGAGATCACAGAAAGCTTAACAAAACCTTGATACATGCTCTGCTTCTCCCCTCCTGATCTGTCTCTGTTTACACTCTCCTCTCTTGTTGTACAGCCAATGAGTCTCACCCGCTTGCAGTCCAGTGTGCTTGTCCTTTCTCTCTCCTCTGTGATGAAAATCATGCTGCTTCTTTTCTTCTTCTTCTTGCTCTTCCTCAGTCTGACCTCTGCATCACCCACTGTCACCACACCCTCTTCCCCTACAGTTACACTAATACTGCCACTGGAGCGGGGTAGGGTGGAGGACCAGGAGTTTGGTGACTCTGGGATGTCCCTTAAAGGCAGACAGACAGAAGCAAAAGTAGTAAAATATTGTTCTACAGGTAATAGACTGTTTTCAACAGCTCAGCTGAAAAATAAATAAATAAATAAAGGAATACACTTTGTCTAGGCTATAGCCCCATGTCAGTTCAACACCAAGTATTTTAATCTTGTCTGCAAAATAGCAGAAGGGATTCTTAATCAGTTTCAGTAACTTTAAGTCACAACATTTAAAATACAGACCCCTCTTAACAAGAACAGTTAAAGACCACAGATATTATTGTCCCACAATTAGAGAGAGACTTCCTGATTGTGGCCGCTGGTGATAGTTTTATAATTTGTTTGGTGGGGGGAAGGAGAGGTCATAAAAGTTCAGGAATTATAATACTAGAACAAACTTCCAAAACATAAAGTTTGCTTTCATCTCTTTTAGGGTTGTTTTTTTCTGAAATGGCTTTTGAACTGAAATCTGTCATTTCTCTTCAAGGTTGAATAGCACCTCTCTTCTCCTGGTGTGGCCATGGAGGTTATGAGGAGGATTTTTAAAAGAACAAATGTTTTTGAAAGGTGCTCTTCTACTTTGTTCTCCATTAGCAACTAGAAAAGGTCCACAGCTCAGCCAAAGAGTTCCTCTTTGGTGTAATCAGATCAAATTTAGTTTTCTGTTTTCTTACATCTAGCACTGGGTAGCCCTTCAAGGTGTGGTCAGGTCTGAGGAACAACAACAGTTTTCTTTCCACCTGCTTTTAAGGTTGTACAGACAAGGAGAGGTGGCCCCTGATGTATCTCACGATGCTGTTGCACATTGCATGGTCTGTTGTTGAATTTTTATGTCCTTCTTTTTTACACTTACAGCCGCTGGAATTATTTGGAGAGGGTATGGCACAGTCATCTCTACAGGCTATGTAATGGCAAACTAACTGCTATGATAAACCAACTGGACCTCTTGTCTGGTGCTGTGGGTCCAAGGTTCCTCTTGATGAGCAGTGCTGCTTGGCCTCATTCAGTGAAAGGTGATTCTTGAACAATAAAGAATCCAATATGTTGTCCATGAAATTACTGACACTCTGGTCCAGAACTGGGAGGAGATTACCCTGGATGTAATTCTTAACTGCATTAGGATGCAGTTTAGATTTATCTGACAAATTCTCAAACATGTGGAGGTTATTTTCAGTTCCTACATTTTTTAAATATTGATTTCTGGTGTTTTCTTGAAGTTAGTCATCTAAGTGTTGCTAACTTTCAGTTTCATCAAATTATGTGGCATCATTTTGTTCCTAACATTTTGTTCCTTCCCCATTCCCTGTACTAAACAGCTTTATTTGGTCATGACTCTCCGCACAATCGAAAGAATTCACTTTGATTACAAACACACAGCATACTGAGATTAGGTGTAATTATATAAGCTTTAGAAAAAATACATTTAGGGATAAAAGAAGTTGTTATGTAGGTGTGTGTAAGTACAGCCATGTTTTCTATGTAAAGGTAAGAAAAAACAAAGAGGTTGAGAAGATGGGATATGAATGTTCTTCCACCAATTTAATTTGTTTCACAGCATTCCGTTGGTATTTGTCTGTGGCGCATTTATCAGTATTTAATTAAATATTTTTTTGCTGCTAAACAATGCATCTTTGTAACATGGGATCAGAGTTTAAATGTCAAAAAGCTTTAAACCTTTATTCTACCTGTCTGCATAAGACTTGGTTGGTGTCCCACATTCAGACCCCTGCAGTGAAGAGATGGAGATGATGGACTGTCGAAAGGAGCGCAGCATTGACCGAGGACGAGTGGACTTTCTCTCATCCAAATCCGGCTGCAGAAACACAGAAAAATCTATGTCAAAAAGTACAGATGATAAACGCTATAGGGCTGACATTCATTGGAACCCAATTTTCAAACAGGAAAGGCATGAAAAAATTTTAAGAGCTTATTTAACACACTAAAAATATTTTAGAATTTTGAAGTATTTTATAGTTCTGTTCCTTCATCCAATTCATGCGCAAAGTAGTAGTTTCTTTGACACATCTATGAGTAATCATTATGAGTTTTTCTGTCTGAGCAGCAGCCCCTCCTTCACCTGTGAGAAAGAGTGGTTGGAGACTATCTACGTAGAGCGATGCTCCATCCAGGTGCTGGCAATGTAAACAATCTTTCCCCACTCAGGGAGGGGTGATGTGAGATAGAGTGTAATGATCCAGTTAAAAGTTAAAACCAAGTGGTTCTTTCAGCAGCAAATCTGCACAGAGTAGCAGCTTTCCTTTCTAAGCTAATGTCTAAGTGTTTGAAACCTGTTTTTTGGTTTCTGATCTTGGACTTTCCATGCAGACAGGAAGAGTAGGCTTTCTTTTGAAGGCAAGGTTCTCTGGGGTTAGAAGACAAAACCTATACTTTAAAATAAAATAATACCCATCTAATTCTAAAGGAAATATGTTCTCATAAATTTACCTCTTTAATTCAAGTGAAAAAGATCTGTCTGGACCTTGATTATTCAGGAAATTAACACAGGAAAATATCTGCTCACCTAAACTTCCGCTTGTGAGCTAGAAGTAAAACAGCTAGAACTCTGACGAGCAAGGCGTGATAGAAAAAAAGGGGTTTTCCACAACCAAAGGTTATTCTTAAAATCTGCAGTAAAAGTAACTGAGTCTCACTAATAAACATCGGAAGCTCCTTACAGTACATCTTAACCAATAAAGATCTCCAGTCAGGACCTTCCATCCTGAAATTTAAATGAAAAAAGTTGCAGAAATGGGTTAAGATGTGAGTAAGATCTTTTCATAAAATTCCAGGTGGATTTGGCAATAAACAGGAATAATTTCCATCACAACAATTTATCTTTGAAGCAGCTGTAACTGAAAAATAAAATAATAAGGCAACAATTATTATGCAAAAGATGCCATGATTATGTATATTAAAGGTCAGGGGAAGGTTAAATGACTCAGTAGTTCCAATAAAATATATTCTACTTTGTTTTGACCATGGATAAATCTATAAATTACAATGGTCAATTAGTGCTCCACTGAAGAGGTTTATTAGAATTTGAATTACTAAGTTTGCCTCTGCAGGCTTATTTACAACTTCAAGACAAAGTTCAATCACAGTTACTCCTTTTTTGAGCCTTACAGATGTGCCATTTTTAGATTTTACAAATACAACTTTTATGCCTATTCTCCCTCCATTGATTCAGCTTAATACGTACCAACTCTCTCACTCCGTATTCCTTCTCCACTTTCTTCTTCAGCTGCTTAAAACATTCCTCCATACGCTCATGGAAAGGCCGCAGGTCATCTGTTACTCTCTTTCCATGCAGAGATATTCCTCCACCAAGCAATGGGATCTATAAATGAAAATGTTACAGTGTAAACAGGATAAACATACAGAGATGAGACTTAAAACATGGTGGATGCTTCAATGATTGGCAGAACCTGGCCTGTACCTGCCATGCGATGAGGTCTTTGAGGCGCAGAAGTTTGTCTCGATCTTCTGGGTGCTGCAGAGTGTACTCCTCAGTGAAGAAGGCCTGATGCAAAAGAAATATATGGCCTTTGGTCAAAGAATACCATATGCAGTAATATATCTGGCAGATTCCAATGCTGAAATTAAGAGCTTGGGTAGTATATGTTTTAGCATGAACTATTTACCAGAAAGAGGAGATCAAAGTATTTACTAACTAAAATGTCCAATATATTTGACAAAATTAATGATGCTAGATATATCCCTAATCTTTTGAGAGGATTCAGACAGGCATAAAAACTTAACTAATGGTTATCCTCCGTATCGCAGAAGAACATACTCCTACAGTTCAGTCATTTTTCAAGACATCGCTCCGGTTAAGTTTAATAACTGTCTCAGTCTCAGTCTGCAGTTATGACTAAACAATTCTCTACAGTGCCTTGTTGAATTATCCACACCTCTTGACATTTCCCAGTTATTTCACTAAACAACCACAAACTTACATTTAAATTGTAATAATTTTTAAGTGAATAACAAACTCAAAGGAAAGCAATACATGTCTTTGAATGTTTTTTTACAAATAAAAATCACTATATTTCACAACTACCTTTCACTGCACTGCAGTCTGCTGGGTAATGTCTCAACAAGCTTTCTATACCCAGAGACTCAAAAAACAGCCCCTTATTTGCAAAACACTGGATGGTAAAAAACAAGGGCTCAAGGATATTATCAGCTTGTTATTGGTATTGGATGAAATTAGCTTTAAAACTAAATCTTATTCATTCCAATGGTATAACTTACCCATATAAACACAGTGTTTTTGTGACAACAGAGATTTAGGTCTACAGGGCCTGGGGGGTCATGTCTATCCATCTGATGCATGAATCTGCCACAGAGGAGGTGCTGAAGTAAAAATATCGGTGGTGTGGATTTTTTTTTTAAGGTTTCAGGATTAGATTGTCTAACTGCTATTTGCTGGACAGAAAGAATAAAACTAAGTGTCTGTAAGAACATCTAAGCAGCAAAAAAATATCTGAATATTGGAAAAATAGCATGTTCTTCAGCATTTGTTGATTGTTTTTGATAAATTGTTATAAAACAGATTTGGTTTTCTTTCAATACTGCTTTCTTTTTCATCTTTTTTCTATGAAACCAGATTTATGGGATGCAAGACTAATACTGTTCTGTATGCACACACTGCTTCCTCTCATTCATGGATCTGCAGCACATCCACCTTTTCCATGAGTGTTCTGACTTCCTGTCTGAAGTCTTAATGCTCTCCCTGCCTGGCTTATTAGTTTAGGTGGACAACCATGATTTAGTTGGTATGCTATTGTGGTATATTTTATGTTTTATGGAATGTTAATATCTTGGAATATTGTTTTATAACATCCCTGCATTAAGCTGTTACACAATGTTGTTATATGTTAGAGAATTCTCCCTGGACTTCACCATTCCCACTGAATTTCAATTAGGGGAATGACAGTTAAGATGATGGAAAACAAATTGAAAACATGAAAGCCTAACTAAATAACCTGATGTGTAATATTTAACGTGATAAAAATGTACAATATGGTTTAAAGGGATATCCTTTTGCATTGCACTGTGTTTTAAAGATATTTAGATCTAGAATCAACTTTCTCTTTAAGAAATACATTTTTTTTCTCCTATTTCACCATCATCCACTGGTTTGTGTTGATCTATCATCTAAAATCCTGCTATTTGTGGTTTTAAAGAGACAAAATGTGGTATAGGTGAAGGAAGTAAAATTCAGATGGACCTTTACCCACTATAGGACCTATCATGTTAACCATTGCATCATAGCTTTAATCCCTTGGTGTACTTTACGAATATGTACCTTTTCATATTTAGCAAAGCCTCCCATGACAGCTGGATCAACAATGCCATTAAGTAACATGGAGAGTGGGTTGATGGGCAGACTCCAGTCAGCCTGATACTGATTAATCATGGTCAGAATCTTCTCATTGGTGGACTCCATGGTTTCTATGGCATTCTCTAGTGGAGACAAAGTAGTCTGGAAAAGGAGAGAAATGGAAAGACAAACAAATGGAGAAGTTTAGAAATGTACAAAATAGAAAGCTTAATGTAGAAAGCACAGTTTTGATTTGGGACATGTGGTTCACAGTATAGATGGGGATACTATAGGACAATTTTGCCAGTGGAGGGTACAGATGTAGTCATCCAGGATTTGCGCCAAGAACAAATGTGGAATTATTTTACTAGAAAATAATTAAAGACAATTTTATTGTTTCAAATGATCTAAATTAAATTTTATTTTTCTAAAATTGAAATACTTGACTTATCAAGCATAAATCTGATCATTTTGGACTGAACAGAGATATGTCAAAATAAAGTTTAAGGCAAATAGAACATTTATATTGTTCTAAAGTTTATTAGAAGGAAAATAAAGAAGCTAAAATGATTAATTAGTGACATAAACAAGTAGCGGGTAAGAAACATGATGGACACAATATCTTAGAGCAAACATATGTTTATGCGTTAAAAAAAGTCAAACCCACAAACTCACATGTTTTATGTCTGTAGCCTCAAACCAGCGGAGGATCCCAGGCAGTTTATACACAGTGGTGAAAGTGGTGCGTTCGATCCACATGGACTGAAACAAAACAAAGCAGAGGAGAGGAAAAGATAAGGATTTGTTTATGAGTTTTTGTCATTTATGAATATGATATTATAATCGGTAAAAAATTACTGTGAACTCTTTTAAAAACAGTTTCTCCACCATCTTATCTATTTTCCCAGGGGCCCCTTCAAAACATTCAAACATAAAATAATGTTTTATTCTGTAATTGTGTACTCTAAACTCCCTGCAGTATGCTACATTATAAAATTGTTATGCACAAAAGAATCAGCTTGTTTTTGAATGTAGAAACAATATAAATTCACAACAGGGCATGAAATACTTTCACAGTTGCAGTTGCCAGAGCTTTAAATCGACATTGAAAAAAGAAGCTTACAGCAAATTCATTGTTTGGATCCACAGGTCCTTTCCTCACAGGCCTTGAGTAATGAAAACGCTGCACATAGTTGGACTTGTAAAAGCTACATACAACAGAGAGGAATAGGTGATAAAAAACTTTATATTTTATGGCCATAGTAAAAATTCTCAGTGTTAAATATAGAAAATTGCAGGCTTCTTTGCATTAGAACTTCTTGTATAACAGCACTGACTTGATGATCTGGTCAGGCACCGGCTTGTTTTTCAGGCGAGGAGGGATCTCCAGCACGGGCTGCACAGTGAAGCACTGGATATCTGGTTCAAACTGCTCAGAAAAATAAATATTCTGCTGCATGTTGCACGGCTGTCCTACTATAAATGTGCCATCCTGATTTATGTGGTATATGTATTTTTTAGCTCTGTGACTGATGGTTATGGTAAAAAATGTGACAAAAAATGATTAAATAAGACCTCATAGCAAAAGGTTTTCCTGCATCCAGGCTGTAATATCCTTTCTTTTTATTCTCAAGGGAGAAAAAAAAATGTTTTTCTTATATCAGGAACAAAACACATGTTTTTTTCCATAGTCATCAAAAACTGAAATTCTTGGTCTGGGGAACAAAATAGTATCTCAGCTAGAAGTAGACAGAATGACCCAAGTGTGATTTTTAAGCATTCAGGACATTTGTCCCTGAATGCTCCCAATGCCAATGTTGCTGCCAGCCCATTGCTCCTCAAGGGTTTGGTTCAAATACAGAGGATAAATTTTGTTGCATTCTACAAAGTTGTAATGATATGTAAGTATGATTATCATTATGCAGAAATTGATAAAAAAAATTATACCAAATTGTATTAATAAATGTACAAACCTACATATATTTGCCTGTTAAGGCTGCAGTTTTCGCTCCATTTATATTTCCTGCTTTGTATGCACTTAAAAAGATTAGAGCAGATTAGCTTCTTTAAGGATACACTGCAGCGGAGAGTTCTTGATGTCATCCCCGGGCATGGTGGTCGTATTAAGGCGCACAGAGCTGGGAAACTGGCTCATCAGCTGGTTCTGGAAATCCTCTCTGCGCTCATACTCCTTACCTCTGTGGATAAACACTTTATTCTAAAGCAGGTAGAAAAGAACAAAAAACAGGGTTTTTACCGGTAATGAAATGATAAGTCTCAGCAAACTTCAACACATTTACTTGCCACATTTATAACAGCTTTTTAGATAACACAAGTAATGACTATATGCTCTTTAATGTTAGTAGTTTGATTAGATGTAATAACTACAGACCCTGAGGAAAGGAGGGTAGCCTTGTCCATAGAAGCCTACTGCAAAGTAGTCTGGCTTAGGTCTCAAGATCTTCATAATATTTTCATAGAACTTGGCTTGTTTTTCCTGCAGGGAGAGATAAAGAGAGAAACCAGGGAGAGTGTTCAGATGTGCAATGTGTGCAGTCAGGGAAGTTTAATCAGCTCATGCCAATGACAAAGCTACCATCAGCAGAATGCTGGACCTGTGAGGGTGATAGATGCAGAAAAAAAAAGAAAACGCACCCCATCCAAGGGCAATGTCTGTCATTTATATAACCTTATAAATTCTGCAACAGTTGAGCAAGACACTGCTGCAGTCATATAAAGATGTTTTCTGTTTAATTCTTTATTGTTTAAAAGAGGTGCAGATTTCTTTCTTAGCTAAAGGTTATACAGTATACAATTGATGATGATACATCATCCACACTCTACTATCATTTCCCTTTTCCAAAAGGGTCTTTTTATTTTCAAGTGAACAAAAAACTGTTTTCTCTTATCTCAGGAACAAAGCATATGTGGGTTTCCAAAGTCACGAACAACTGAAATTCTTGGTCTGAGGAATAAAATAGAGTCTCTCAGCTAGAAGTAGTCAGATTGACCCACCTGAGATTTTCAATCATTCGTAGAACATAAGCTAATGTTGGGATGGGCCATGTGCATTCAAGTAAAATTGATTTAAATAAATTAAGAATGATAATTCAAAGGATGAATATAATAAGACTGGTCAAAAGTGAGATCTAATACATCAATTATTGGGCATCATGATGGTATGTAACTGGAAATCGTGTCTGTGCAAAGTAACCAACACCGCTTGAAGATAAGAAGATGAAGAGGAGAAGCTGAACTTTAAGCGGTATCGTATCAACCAATCTATGTAATATCAGCCAAATCTGAACAAGCTACATTTGTGGAGAACAACCACTATTTTAAGGCTATTTCCTTCAAGTGAACTATCTTTTAAAATATTAATAAAGAAAATCAAACGAAGAGGGCTGGAGGAATGGAAAGCAGTGAAGCCAGTGATCATGGCTGCAGTGTAGCTGATTTAAAGGTTGAGAGCTATGAAGTATTACCAGTCTCTTGCTGAGTAGCTCATAGTCAAAGATTTCATTTTCATACTGCTCTGCCAGCTCCTTGCACAGGGTGATGGCCTCTTCCCACATCTAAAACACAAGAACACAAAAAAGAGAAACAGATCAGTGCAGTTATACACAATCTGCAGACAAACTTGGTTCATAGAAGCCATCATTTTCCATAATAGAGTCAAGACTCATCTTTATGTCTTTTTAGATCAATGGCTAGGCTACTTGCAAAACTGATGAGTCATTCAGCCATAAAAAGCTTCTAGAACCCAAGTGATGACTTTGTGCTATGACAACCCATAACAAAGAACTTTTAGAATCCTTTTTTTCAAGGTTGTATCTTTAAGTCATGATGTATATTGTTGGAAAGTAGGGTTATGGTCGATTCAGTATATCTTTTGTATGCCTGCTAATGGACATAAGCAGAGTTTGAAGTTGAATGCCTTGCAGGACACTCTAAACCTAAATGCATAAAGACAGAGCAAGTAGAATCACACAGTAATCTTGTCTTGTTTTCCTCAAAGCGTCATGTGAGTCCTTTAGCTGCTCTCTTCAAGGGAATCTACAGCAAGGCATTACAACATCCTGCAACTGGGATTCAAACCCATGTCAATTGTATCAAAGATGCAGACTTGGCTTTTTACACCACAGAGGGTCAATTAATCCTTAGACGATATAATTAATTTTATTAGAGTCAAATCATGTCAGTTTATAATTAACAGGCCCAAATGGAGAACTGCAGCAGTGTTAATGGACACCTTTAAAGATATTGCTTGGTAATGACCGGTCTTATTCAAAGTGTTTCTAAAGCATTAATCAAAAAAAACAAATACTTACATAACAGTTATGCATGCACAGAAAATTTGCAGTAATTGGTTAGAATTTAAGACTTCAGTACAAACCTTGCCCTTGTCGAAGTAGTCAATGATGGTGTCATAGAGCGTTTCTTTGAGCTGCCGCTGGGTTTGGGAGCCGTGCAACTCAAACTGGGGGCTACACATGTCATCAGACCACTGGGACAAGGAGAATGAGGTTTCACCATTAGTTTCTAATTATTAACCAAATGTTACAAAAAATGTCATCTGCCATGACACAATCTCACCATACAGCACATAGTGAATCAAAACACTGAAATAAAACATCATTTTTCTTTAAATATATATGTTTAAGATTGAAGTTTCTATAAATATGAATGAATTAGTTTTATAAGGGAAAACCTAAAATTAACCTGTAGGGTTCTTCTACCCTGACGCAGTAACACAACACAGAAAGAAATTCCTGCACCTCTTTGTGAGCTTGTAAATGTCCCATAACAATGATCAGGGGACAAAAGAGGTGAAACACAGTCCAAGATGAGCGTGCACATCTACTCGCACACCTTCACACCCACCTTGCAACTAAGCTGCATCAATCACCACAGTGATATGGCTGCAGTGGCCGACGCAGAGCCATAAACTAACCTCAGGGCTTCATCACTTGGAGGCCAGAGACATAGCAACCATTTGTCAGCAAATAAAGAACTCTCTCATTTGTTGCAGGCAGACAAGTGATTAGGCCGAGGGAGGTAGTGGGTGCAGCATTACACCACAAAACATATCCTCCCGTGTTTGTGCATGTGTGTGTGGCTTGCCTTGAGCAGACGGGAGTGCAGCAGCAGGGTGTAGGCTGCCTCTGTGTAGTTTTCACCCTCCAGGTGAAGGTCTCTTAATTTGTAGAGATACCTGAAAGCAGACAAATTCAAACAAATTACTTAAAACATCACTCCACTAGATGCCAGTGTTGGGCAGCTTGAACATCTGCAGTTGAAGCATTAACCACAGTGCACAGCAGGTAACAGCATTACTCTCTGTATAAACCTTGAAATATGAGCACAGTCAAGGTCATTCAAGAGTACACACAAGCAAAGCACAATGTATCTCTTCTGTAAACATGACAAAGCCTACGCTCGAGGTGAAATAATGTAATACACGCCATTTGAATAAAAATGCTCTCCTAATTGTTTAAGGGTATACCAAAGGGAAAAACATTGTGTTATGAATGACTCGCTATAAAAAAGAAGAGCTTTTAAGAGAAAAGGTCTTTAATTTCTGCTCATTTTATCTCGTTGGGTGCCCACATAAAACATTGGAAGTGCATCAAAAAAGGAAAATACATTTTATCAGTCTGTTTGTAAAGCTTTGAAGAGCATGCAAATTTTTTTTGTTCAAGAAATACAATAATTTAAAGTCATAAGAGTGCTTTGAAGATGTAAAGTGAAAAAGCGTGGTATTACCTATTTCTCTTCAATGTGTGCAATCTTGAATATTGACGCACTGAACCATAGCAATAGAATCAATATTTTTTTTCATCAGATATTCCTGTTTGTTTGAGTAATATTAGAGTAATGATTTAATATTTCATAAAAAAAATGTTTTCCCTTTCTGTCTTGATTTGTGCATTATGTAGCAAAAACGCTCTGCTCCCACGGCTAAGGATAGAAGACACACCAGGAGCAACATTCATTCAGTGAAAAAGAGCAAGATTTTTTTTCATCATTCAGTAAATTATATTTCTATTTTGCCCTTTTGCCCATTTAAATAATTGGCTGTCTAGGTAGTCTAAAGCAAGATATATACAATTTATGCTGCTGTTAATGCAGCATGTACTGCCGCAGTAAAATAAATTAACACAAACCTCCATATTTTTGGTTTTTTTCATGCCACCATTGGGCAGTTAATTATGGTCAGAAAACTGTGGATATATGCAGTCAGAATGTAAACATAGTTGTTAATGCTACGATGCAGGGAAAAATCTCAACCAAAAGATAAAAACTTTGCTGGCCTTTAACTATTTTGAGGATGAAGAATTTAGGTGAAAAGTAATCCAGCTGTAGTAAACATTGCTTTCACATGACATCAGCAAAAAAGAGGGTGTGGCCATACTGGAGACAATGCTAACAATCAAATGTTGAAAGGCTCATTGAAATCTATCATATGAAGTAGACCAACAGAACAGCATCAATAAAGCTTCCAAGGGGTAGGATCCCTAGATTTCATGTCAGATTTCTCCTGATCATATTTTTTTTTTTGTCATGGGATGTTTTTTTGTCTATAGTGTTGTCTTTACTTCCTAAAAAAAAAAATCCCATCTTGTTTTATTAGTTCTACATCATTTCTAAAATTCTTGGGGATCATTCTTGTATTTGTTAGTAAATATAAAATGGGGATTTTGAATTACACAGAGCGTAATCCCATCTGGTAAACTGCTGTTGACCAATCACTGTGCAAGATCCGAAACTTTATGGTGTGTGACTCTCAGTACCAAAATGACTCATAATGCAGCATCTTTTTTTGCTACCATAATACCAAGATGGCAACCGCAATGGGTTAGGGTCAGAGAGCACAACTTATATCAGACATCCTCAAATCTGGCCCTTTAGATCCGTTGTCCTGCACATTTTAGATGCATATCTGCTTCCACACCTGAATACCATTGATAAATTATCTCCTTAGTATGCAGCCAAGTTCTCTAGAGTCCTGCTAATGACCTGATTATTTGACTCAGGTTTGTTAAAGCAGAGACACATCTAAAAAGTGCAGGACACAGGACCTAAAGGGCCAGATTTAAGGATTCCTGCCATATATCCTCAGATCTTTTAGGCAAAACCGCAGAAATCGTTCATTGGAGAGTTTCTTCAATGGCTTAAAATGTTTCACGCACTACAAAAATGACAAACACTGGCCTTCTAAGGTAAATGAGACCTTAATACAGCATAAGGTGAGGAATTAACTGATTTAAATTTAGTTCTGGATTCTTTCATGACCTCCTAATGCCATTATCCGTGCACTACTGGAGCAAATTTGGTGGCCTTGACCCCCCTAAGGGGTTATACCCCTTCTTTACTATGCTAGATTCTACCTCTTCATAACCCTGACATCCTGACTTGCGTGTTTTCTGCCAGATTGTGTTGCATCTACTGCGATTTGTACTTTAGCACTGAGTTATGTCATCCATGTCTGTGGAAGAGTTTCAGTGATTCATTGTGTTGATTCCCATATTTCCATATACTGTGAATATATCTCAATATGGCTGAAAGTGCACCAACCTAATGTTTAAATCATACATAAAATAAGACTCTAAAAATAATTTAAAAGCACTCTGTTTCATTACATATCAAAATGTATTTATTATATATTCATTATGTATTAAATCTTTGGTACAGGGTCAAAAAAGGGGCCTGGACCAGTTTTAAAGGGGCCCTGGTCCCTGTTGGCCCCTTTCTAGATGACCCCATGAGTCTAATCGAAAATCAAATAAGTTGTTAACTTTCCTTTGCGTTTATTCCGTTTGTTTTTTTGTGCAGTTTCACCTACATATCACTGTCTTCAGTATTTATTGCTTTTTTTGTTTCATGCATTTGTTCATTCTTTGTGTTCAGCTCTTAGTACAGCATCTGACTTTTTAAAAGTACTTTATTAAAAAAAAAGTTAAACTGGCTTTGTAACATGCTGCATACTAAGATTCCAGCAACTCTGTAATTTCCTAATTTTTTGAAGAGTTGGAAAAGGGAATGTTAAAGAGTTGCCTGAGAATTCTAACCAGTTTCAAAACCTTTTAAATAAAAAATAGTGTGAAAGTGTCAAGATTTATGCATTTAGTGTTAAACAACAGCAGCCAGTTTCATTCACAGACTGTCACAATGATGCAACTTACTGTATGTGATTTCTGGAGTGTCTCAGTGACATAAAACCATGTCCGCAAAACAGCAAAACAGACTGAAAAATTGCTTTTGTGAACCATTCCACTCCCCGTATTCAGTTAGTATCTGTGTCAAACAAACCCTGACTGGTCATGGTGCCCTAGTTCCTCAGCAAGAGTCATAATCATCACTCAACCATTTTAACTAAGAACCTAGAACAAAAGCAAAAGAAAACAAAACAAAGATTGAACTATATAACCTGACAGAAACTGCACAGCCTGGTTTCTCTGTCGGATATTTTTGTCTCTCCCCCTGCAAATATCCTGCTTTTTTATGCCTTTTCACCTAGCTGGTGCCCATCATCCCTCTGCTCTCTCTGCAGTCAGACCGCTACCTGATCTGTTGGATTCTGACATTAATTCTGCAGAACTCATATAATCCCTTGTCAGATTATGAAGCCGTACACACACACAGTACACAACTAAAGACATGCATACAGATGCATGAAGACTGTATGACACAGACATGAAACATTTCAAGCAGTTTAGGTCAAATCAAGCACGTCATGTGAATACCTGATGTACATCCCTTCCCGGTTAATGTCTTTGTAGAAGTTCTGCAAAAAAAAAAGAATTTGACAAACTGAAAATTGAGTGCATGACAGAAAATTGTATTTGCAACAATGCTGGGATATTGCATAATGTTTTAGTTCTCTGCATTTAAACCCTGGATTTTTTTAAGTAGCTTTTAGTGTGTCCGACAGCAAGAGCTTTACACTTCATGGTTCTGGTATCTTGAGTGAGTTAATGTGTGGCTGTGTCTACAGTTCCCTGTTTAATTAGATTTAATGGCATCTATAGAGAACTGAGAAGTGGAACACACTGACTCAACCCACCTCTCATTAGAAGCAAAAGAGAAACACAATAAATACACTTTTGGACAAAACCAAACATGCAGAAACGCAAAGGAAACAAAAGTTGAAAGAGTTGGACATAAAAAAAAATTAATCCTAAGATATAGATACAACAATAACTGTTTTAGGTTATGAAAGTCAATAACAAGTTTGCTGTTTTGTTTTGTACTTTTTTTTTTTACATCAGATCACACTTTATTTTTCCAAGATAAAAAAAAAATGAGAGGAGTTTGCAACTGAATGTTAAACAGCCTGAATAACAATGAGCACGTCCAAATAGGCACATTGGTTCTCAGTTGGAAACGTGTTGTTTTCCCACTCAGGGTCGGGAGGAAGAAGGTGCCTCGAGAGGGACAGCTTAAGAGTCTTGTTCGTCATTTATTATAAACCAGGGCAGTAGACTGACAGGGGCACTAGGGCTGTATTTACAGAGAGGATGAAGTTTTTCATGTCTCTTTTGATGAAGAGAGAGCTGACACAAAAGGTGAAGCCATCTGTCAACATCTCAGTCTCTAAGAGCTGTGGTTAGTGACCAGAAAACTTAAATCAATGCAAAAGAGGCTAAGATGGGTGTGCAGTGACGGGTCAAAAATCTATATTAAAATCATATGATGGATGGATGGATGGATGGATGGATGGATGGATGGATGGATGGATGGATGGATGGATGGATGGATGGA